>KN471836.1:0-53607 GCA_000787095.1 Periophthalmodon schlosseri
TTCAATATTATCATTTGTCGTGACACTTTCTTTTGCAATATATCACACTTAAAAATGTGTAATCATGACCGACCTAACTAAACCTTGTACTTTTTGGTGCTTTCTGACCGAGCGGTAGCTTACCTCCCATCTTGCGGATGTGCAGGACGTAGCCGATGATGGCGTCAGTGATGGCGGCTGGAGGCTGGTTCCATGTGATCTGGATGGTGTTGCTGGAGAGGACACTGGCGGTGAGGCTCTGGGGGGCAGCCGGGAGGTCTTTCGCCTGAGCTACAGCCAGACGAGCGCTGGCCTGGTTGGTGCCTGCGCTGTTCTCTGCAATGCACTGGTAAATGGCTTCATCTTCAGAGCTGATACGGGTCAATGCCAGAGTGCTACAAGAGCAAAACACAAGCCACGTTAAAATATATTCAGGTAAGAGAAATTACAACCCACCTTGGCACGATAGAAATAACCTTGTTCTAAAATAAGACGCTGTAAAAAAAAATCATATAAACTCTTACCTGTTGTTGTTTGTCAGTTTAACATTGTTTCCAGGGACAAGCACTTTGCCGTTCTTCAGCCATATGAGGTGAGGCTCTGGGACGCCCTGAGCCACACATGTGAACACAGCACTGCCTCCTGCTGGTTTGGACACAGACTGCGGCCATTGCAGGAATTCTGGAGGAGCTAAAAGTAGAATATGGACAGACATTTTTAGAAATATTTGTTCAAATCATGTGAGGACAGATGCACATTTAACATAAAATTTAAAAATTCAATAATCTCAGCACTTAACATAATTAAAGCACATTTTATCAGTATTTTTTTGCTCTTCTATGTATCAGTCTAATCTTACAGCACAGGATAAATAACCTTAAAATAACCTTTATAACTTTGATAACCCCTGGTGAATTTCTGAAAATATTATACTTTGTAAATAAACTACTCATCTCTAAAACCTACGGCTGCATGTTTCTTTCCTTCATTCTCGTTGCATGCCCAACAAAAGAGACGCTTAAAACCAGAATAATCCATGGCTGCTGTGATAGATGTGTTCTTATTGAAATGGCCATTTTGTTGCCACCACCCCCTTGTGGGGAGATAGTTGGGGGTGTGGGGTCATGCTGGGGGTTAGGGTCAATAGATCAATGAGATGCTAAGCATGGACCCGAGTAAGGAGCTTATGGACACACAGCAAATATTGCAGATACATAGTATTTCAGTGTCCCTGCTGATAGACATCATTGGTGGAGAAAATGGAATAGTAGCTTAGGGAGACAGACTTTGATTTTTCAGATTCAGTCCCCAGGTTTTAAAGTTGATGGTTTATAGTGTTTTGTGTTCATTATGTCTCTGGTGTGTGGCTGTCCACCCCTTCAGCTGCTCAGCTGTCCCACTGCTGGACGTGTCAAGTGTCCTTAGCTGATTGTCCCTGTGCGGATCCATACTCAGTATTGATCTGTGATTCAGTTGACCTTGAATTTCACTCTGGTCTAATGTTGTTACGGCCTTTTGTTTGTGCTGTGGCCAGAGATCTATTTCATCTGACAATGTTTTGGTCACATGCACTTAAATCAATATCGCATTAAATAATATATTAAGAACCACAAAAAGCTTGTATCACAAGCATAACTATCAGTTTCCTATATATGTTCTGTACAAACCTGTTATGACCATATCAACAACATGGTTCATGGAATTCATTCAATAATGCATTTTATTTATGTAACACATGTACTGAGCACTGAGGAGTATCACAAAATTTAAAAAGAGATTAACTATAGATATTAACTTAACAAACAACATCTCATATCAAACATTTTCAGTCCTTTTCTACTTTGCAGCATTACATCTTAGACTAGAGTTTTGCCATGTCTACTTCATGAGACAGCACTTGTCATTGTTCAGTTTCATTTACTATTAGGATCCCCATTAGCTGAACTTAACTGCCAGCTCCTAAAACCAGCACATTGTATGATGCATATAAAATGTGTGAATGGTTAGACAGTTCCCCGCAGAGAGAGGGAGACATATTCTCTGGATCTGGGAAAGACTCCTCATATAAATTGTGAGAAATGAGGAAGTGGGATCTGCATTATAAAAGTTGTGCATCTCATCTGAGCGTGTAGAGCGGCAGGCATATGGAGCAGGGGCGGGGGGGGGGGCATATTTAACTGACCATCCTCTAAAGGCCTGACCCCCTTTGTGCACATCCCGATTTGGTGACACCACTGCCTGGGCTCATTCATCTCACAGCCGTCCTTAATTAACCCTGAGAGAAGCCACACCCCCCACCCTCGGGACGGAGGCACCCACACATGCATCGCTCCGTCTGTCACGGTCAGTGTCACCGCCGGCTCCACGTCACTCTCACCCCTCACCCAGCATTACGAAATTCAACATTTATAAATAGGGTCAATCCAAAATATGTATCTTTTATACAGCAGGTGCAGCTGGGAAATGCAGACTGTGGGAAAGTGAATGTGTCAGCAGTTCAAGTAAGAAGCATCTTGTGTAGTTTAACAAAATTCTGGTGGTACTAAACCTCAAATCTAATCTGTTACACTATATCCAACATATATGCCATTTGTTCACTTGTTTGTGGAGACAGATTTGCTCACTACATGAAACAGCCACTTGGCAATAACTCCTGGCATTATTTTGTAAAGTTAATAGCAGTGGTCAAACATAACAAAGTAAAAGTAGTAAAGTACTGTATTTAAGTATGAATTTTAGGTACTTTTAGTTACTTAAGTACATTTTAAATTGTCTACTTTTCAACTTTTACCTCACTACATTTGAAGCAGGTATCTGTACTTTCTACTCCACTACATTTTTGCACAGGACTGAAAGTAAAAGTATTTTTTATTATTGCCTGAGACCCGATGAAAAGGCTGAGGGTTTATTTTTAACGTGTTCATAATATGAGCAAACTAAAATATACAAATAAAAACAGCTAGAAAAAAATGGTCGATTCAATTGTTTCTGTTGGAACAAAATTAGCTTTATGAAATCTTTATGAAAATCACTACATTTGAAGCTTTATAAGACCTCAAAATCTGCACGAAATAATTTTACTTTTTACTCTTTAAGTACATTATTAAACAGGTACTTTAGTACTTTTACTTAGGTTTACTTAGATTTTTTCATGTGATATTTTTTATTTATTTATTTTTCTCCAGTATCTGTACTTTTACTTTTACAGAATGGAGTACTTCTTCCACCACTGGTTAAAAGTTAGAGATACAGAAAATGTGGAGGAAAATATACATTGGTTTGAAAGTATTTATCAAATGCATTAAAATTCTATCTCTAGGCTTTAAGAACGTTTCAATAGTCGTAATATAAGCAGTGATAGTTTAGTTTTTTCAAATAAGATGATGTGGTTGACCATGAATCAAACCCTAAAGGTCGTCTTTGTTCTGTTTGGAGCCCAATAATGAAGAAAAAGATCAATAAACAAATGCATATATTTGAGATCACCCCCACACTTTAACAATATTGCACCAAAGGCAATGCCAATCTCAGAATTGACAGAAGGAAGTATATATTGATCCAGTCAAGACACCAATCACCAGCAACACAAGTGAAACTGATGAGTGCATGCCTATTGTTCTTTTGTTATTGTTTCATTGGAGTGGAAGCTGACTTAGGATCTTAGCATAATAACCTATTTTATCTTGTTATTTCCATCAAATTGAATGAAACTGTCACTTCAGCGTTCCAATTTGAATGTCCAATTTGTCCATTTGAATGTCCATGCTGCTTTAGAACACTGGAGGTTTAGAGACACATGATGTAATTTTAAACTACAGAGATAAATGTAAAATACGGCCTGGAAATATTTCTAATTTTGTTCTCTCCTGAACTTGAAACACAACATATAGTGGAGACATGTGACTAGTTTTGTTTTGCCATTTCCGCAGACACAGAGAGAGCAATTTTAAGCATTAGTTTCTTTAAATAAGAGAGATTATAGTTTACATGTAATGAAAACCAGCAGTGACATTTTTTCATGTTACTACATACTTAAAATAATCATATGCATTTGTCCCACCATAGGATAATATTTACAACCAGCTATACTTCCTGAGGTTTTAATCAGAGAAAGACTATATATTTTTACACTATATATTTGTTTTTCTTTACTAACTACTCTTTTCACTCTTTGAACCGTTGACCATTACAAACAATACAAACATCTTAACATAAATAAGAGCCGTAATAAACTTTCCTGATATTGAAATACAGATTTTTCTTTGGCAAAAAAACCAAGTGTGGCCCTAAAAATCAACAGTGGCAGAGGTGAAGCACTCGGGGAAGGAACCTGCTAATGAGTGGCTCTCTGGATGGCCAATTAAAGGGCAGATAATGACAGAGAGAAATATGAGAAGGCCCTATGTATGGATAGCTCGTGTTTGATGGATGAGCCCACGTCACACGGGGCAGCCCATCCCCATGCAACCCCCATATACAAACACAAACCGATCTGCTCGATGCTTAATTGTAGCAGTGAAACTGAGAGTGGTGTTAGAGTGGGGAGGGGTCCCAGCTGCTACCCCCACCCTGCAGGGGCAAAGGTGAGGAGAGAAGGTGGAGCCTGACTATTGACCCCGAGCTGACTGCATACGGTTGTGTTATGGGGCGAAGGTAATGAACAACTGTCCACGCTAAGGGCAATAAACAAAGAGGTTACATCAGGTTTAACTTTTATAGATGATTTTTACTCAGAATATGATTTTATAGCAAACTATTACAGTGAAATTAGTTTATAAAAATATGACTTGATTAAAGAGGGAGGATGGAGGGATAGGATAAAGATAAGTACGGGTTTTGGATAGTATTTTCAAAGCAGACACAGTTACACAAATATGCTAATTTTTTACTTACATAACATTACACTTGTTACTATTGTCAACCTAAATGCATTTGTTGTGAACAGCTTTATATGTTATCAATCAGTTTGATTATTAATACATTTTTAGAAAGATCGTTTATTGGCCCGGGTTTTACTGTTGGTCTGGGACAAAATGACTTTTACAGACCTAATTCAAAATATTACAGAAATATTTTAGCCTGAATCGCTCTATCGAGAAACTTTTTTCAGTGGAAGTATTTTTTTTTCTGTTGATGCTAAATTTAATGTCTGATAAAACTGGATTCCAGCCTTTCTGAGTAAAAAGGGGGATTATCTGATTGGCTTCAGGCCCTGCTATTCAAGTACAATTTACACACAGTTCTTGCTAATGGAGGAGGTCATTTGAGCACTGGGGATACAGGCTAACCAGTGTTTTGAAACTTGACTTTGGATTCATTTTGTCACCTGGGATTTAAATAAAGATCAAGAAGACTAAACCAATATGAAGAACCCTGGAGTGAAAGTAAAATGAGGTTGAACAAGCTCCGAAACGCCTTATCTGGAAAACGCAGTGTATAATTGAAGTAGTATTTTTGTTTCCACACTTACCTTGCACCACAAGTCTTCCCAGTGCAGTTCTTCTCATTCTGGTGCCAGGGCGGTTGGCAGCGCACACATACACTCCCGAATGCTGCAGTGTCACATCCGAAATCATGAGGTTCCCCGTCCCGAGAACCTGTATGCCTTCTACTCCGATAGACCGACCATCTGAGACGCACAAGACAGTCAAGTCAGCGGTTGTTATACACAGATCTAGTATTTGTTTAATTTTAGTTGCAGTGGTACCAAGCCTGCTCCAGGAAACTATGGGCTTTGGGTTTCCTGTGGCTATGCACTCCAAGATGGCGGTTTGATGGACAGTGAGGGTCAGATTTTGGGGTCCTGACAAGATGACTGGCTCCTTGTAGGTTTTCACAGCTCCACCTTCATAAAAAGAAGACAGATTTATGTAATGTATAAGTGAATATGTTATTGTATGTGACGGTATATAGCACTTTGTGTGTATTCGTACCAGTGACGTTGAGCGTAGCGTCGTGGCTGTAGCGCGTGTTAGCGATGTTAGTGGCCACACATCGAAACACGCCAGCATCAGCCTGCCTCACACCAGTCACCTGCAGGATACCCATCGGGAGCAGAGTGTACCTGGAGGGGAGATTTCATTTATACAATAGGGTTGGAATAAACTGTCCATGGGTTTAGCACTGTTGCCATAGCGATCAATGAAAAAACAAATATTCTAAGTCCTCAAAATGTCACTTATAATAGGAAGTTTGAATCTATGAATCGCTTTTGTTTCCATTTCGAGATCATTTCAATCCATATCAACCAATGTGATGAACTTGAACAATGAAGACTATTCAGTTTAATAACCGCAGTATTATGTTTTTATGTTGGACTGCAGGAAGTGACCCATCTGAACATGACAAACTATGACAACAAACAGTTTTAGACTTCATAAACTGAACACGGAATCTACATTTGATGATTCAGGCTCCAGTGTCCACATTTCTATACATATGACAACACCACATTACTGATACATACATGAGCTGCCATCTAGAGATGCACCGATCAGATACTGAAAACATTTGTTGGATCAGATATCAGCTTCTAAATATCGGTTCAGCTGATATCCTGGTACGACATATGAATCAATTTAATTAGACTATTTACTGGTTGCGGTTGGTCCAGAAAGTCTCATAATGTTTGAACTTGTATTTACACAAACTTGTTCAGCAGTTACTTGGAACCTAAATAACAGCTACATAACATATTTGGATCAGTTTTGTCTTATTTTATTTTTACTGAAAGGAATTAAATACAATTTTCAATCTCGTATCGGTTGATATCGGGTATAGGCAGATACTTGAAGCTACTTTAAGTACTGAAATCAATATCAGTATCTGAAAAAGCTGGATCGATGCATCTCTACTGTCGTCACAAAACAGATTACTTAAAAAAAATGTTTTGCAGCTATGCAAACTTTGTGTATATTGAGTATATCCTAAAAACTTGAAATAAAATACAGAGCAATAATAAAAAAAAAGCTAAATCTTGCAGCATAATCTTCTAAACAAGGGGATAAAGTGATATTTCTGCTTTTGTGGCCCATTTTACAGTCCACCAATTTTTGTGCAAGACTTGACCCTCAGAAACTACAGGCACATTCATGCACATTTCTGTTTGTCTTGCAAAATAATCATCTGAATATTGTTTTAGGAATAATCAAATCACTTGCAGAGAGAGAGTTAATCTGAACATATCATCCCATGTTTTTGTTTGTTCATAGTGGCACTTGGTGTGTTAGGTGTGTTACCTGTTGTCTGCAGTGTTAAGTGCGACTCTGTCTCGCTCCCAGGTAATGTTGGCTTCAGGTACTCCGTTGATCTGACACTGAAACCGAGCCACTCCTCCCTCGTCCACCTTCATGGACACTGGGTGAGTGTGGAACTTTGGCAGAGCTGAAAATAAACATAAAAGATTAGAACGGGGCAATACAGCCGAGCTCAAATGTATCTTTCAATCTTTTCACTTAAAAAGTCATTTTTGTGGTTTGCTCTGTGTACAGCACTGTTGTATTTCTATGTTAACACAGTATAATAAAAGTGGCCTTAGATAGTCTACATCAGTGTGATTTGTACTTACATGCCATTTGAACTCTGGCTTTGCGACTGACCAGCAAGCCGTATCGGTTTTGGGCAGCGCACTCGTACTCGCCCACATCTGATTCAGTGCCTTCTTTACGTTTCTGAAAATTCTGGATACATAATGTGCCGTTTTCCAGGACCTGAACCCGGGGACTGCTGGGTACGGGTACACCATTCCTCCTCCACGTCACCATTATGGGCTCTTCTCCTTGTACCCGGCAGTCCAACAGAAGAGGACGATCCCGCACTGCTATCACATCATTGGGCTCCAACAAGAATGACAGCTCTGAGGCAAGACATACACCTGCACACAACAACAAATAGAAAACTGGGTTAGGGACATACAAGTTGGTGAATCTGATATAATAAAACTTATTGTATAAACTTTTGTCTATAAATAAAATATATAAGTGAACTTGAACTTTATCATGCATTTGCTGGTATGTCAGTTGAATACAAGATGGCTGACAGGCTGACAACAATGCCCTGAGTCTGAGCTGAGTGAGAACACAGGAGCGGTGAAGGTCAATTTCACAACATTTCTTTAGAAAGGGTGGCTGATGACAACAATAGTATTGTGAGTCCTTATTTGCACCCCACCCCCTGTAACTTCAGTGAAGTCCTATGCTGCAGCAGCTCAGTCCAGGGACACCATCTGCCCCCCCTGAGCCTTCTCCACCCCCCGGTCTCCCTCAGTCCTTTCAGTTTGGTTTCAGAGGTGACTTTCCCATGCCACCCTTGTCCCTTTCCTTCCTGACCTTTGTGACACTTGGGCTCTTTGGCTTTTCTCTTGGCTGTTTTGGAGCCTCTGTATGCAAATCAGGTGCAAATGCCTGTGTCTCGCTCACAGCTGTGAAAAAACCCTGCTCTTGAACTTGCATGATTCATTATCAATGCCATTTTAAGCTTTTGCATCTGCTCTCTCTATCTCATCTCTGTTGTGAGTTCTACGACAGCTTCTATTGTCCTCTTCATCTTTTTATACCACTTCCCACACAGCAGCTGCAGCTGAACTTGACTTTGGCCTGCAATTATTTTGATTCTCTTAAAAACACTGACATGATGAATGGTATCTATGTCCTGATTCTTGTGTTAGGAAGATGATATTTGGACAGTCCCTAGTGTGAGTGGTACAATAGTTTAACTCAAATTACTATGTTGCATCAACAAACACAATGATGCTTTTCAACTTCCTGTATCAACTGCTTCATTCTGGTTTGATTCATTTATCTCATGGGGTTGTGATCTAACAGTTTATTACAGCTGTAAAATGTAATCAAAGTGTAAAAATAAAGGAGTGATTTGCCCCTTCGTCAGAAATCGTAAGATCTCCAGATCCCAAATTGTGATTTTAAGCCGGTATAACTGTGTTACTTGTAATCCTCTGTCAGTGTTTTGCTTTTGATGTTGGCACCACAATCCATCAATACAAACTACAACACCCTTCAAAACACCTCCAGACCAGATGATTAGAAATGCTTGCTACAAGTTCCAACAAGCTTTGAGCTACATGGGGTGTGATAAAGTGCACAGCTCTCAGTGTGTTCAATATAAGGCTGCGATAATGAGATTTTTTAAACAAGCCAGTTGTCCAGCAACCCCCACCCAGCAGCCTCCTCATAATGCTGAGCCCCTCAGGGTCATGAGAGAGTCCAGGCCAAAGGATGGATGTGCAGATGAGGGAGGGGGCAGATTGTGTCCAGTCACTGCTGCACCCCCCAACATTCACACTGCTATTGTTTAGGCTCATTTCACTTGAACTTCACAGTTTTGTGACCCCCACAAACGAACAGACAGAAAAGGTCTGAGAACATCATGGCCACCTTTGTGATGGATTCCCTTTACACATCTGTCTCCAAGACTCAGTCCAAGAGTTAGTTAGATCAGCCAGTGTGTGTGTTTTGAAAATAATATAAGCTCTGTTTATATGTGTATAACACTAAAATACTGATGGATTCATGTCAGTGTAAAAATGAAGATCTGTCAGCTGCACATGGCCAGTCATGCTTCTATAGAAGACACTGTTTAAGTCCAGCCTCAGGCCTCTCCTCCTCACCAGAATGCCTCCTGCTCTGGACAGAAACACTTTAGGCTGTTATGTAAACATGCAATGATGATGGCTGGGTCATATCTCAAGTTCAATGTCTCACAAAGTGACATCTAACAATATGCCACAAACACATGAGAAAATGATCTCGACACACAGTCTTTTACTCCAGTGTGATCGTTACAGAGGTACCAGGAGTGAACCAGATCAATTCAAGTTCTAAGATGTTCAATGGGCAAAGTTTTTTTTCTGTAAAAATCTGAAAAATAGCCCATAGATGCATAGTGCACACAGAGATACCCTGAACTGTGTATATATTTGTGGTGTTATTTATTTGTGGTCAAATATGATTTAATCAAAATCTCGCTCTCAATCTGAATCTGTCACAAAATGTTTTCATGTTATAGTCAATAACTGCCATTACATAAAGTAGAATAGAGTTGTTTACTCTGGACATTTGGACACACGGGGTGCTCTCTTTACATGTGTCCATTGTGTGTAATATGCATTAGGACACCCATGAGCAGCTGTAGCAGGATTAGCCCTTGTGCACCCATCTTGAACACGTCCCCAATCTGAATACAGACTGGGGTAGTGTTATGGAGATGAGGGTGCGAGGGTCAGGTCAGGGGGCACACAGGAGACGTAGCTATTGTCTTTTTTTGCCCTTCAATTTCAGCGCCCCCCCCATCACCATATCACCATCCCACAGCTGACCAGGCTGAGGCAGACCCAACCCCCTTAAAGGTCAAAGGCCACTGACTCCTCGCCTCTCACCGTGGTCTGGGCTCAGGACGGGGGTTCGCTTTGTCTGCGTGGAAAGACCTCACAAATATTACGCTGATATTTGAATATCACTCTGAGGTGCTAAAAGCATCTTAAACATGTATTATTATTGCACCAAATGTGTCAAAGATCCATACAGCTTCACAGTAGGGAGCCATCTTGAGTTGTTTGAGATCAAAGTAAAAAATGTATAACTTGGAAAATGAGAAAGTAAGAGTAAGACTAAAACATTGGTTGTCAAAAGTTCTGTAGTACAATAATAAACAGTGTACAATAAACTCTATAGCATGAAGAAGTATGGAAATAAACATTTACAAAGATGTCACATGGTAAAAAAGTTGATATTTAAAAGAGAGAAGACAGAGACACAGCTTATATTGTTGCAAAAATGACCAGTATGAACAAAATATGTCTGACTAGTGTTATGTTTGAGTAATATAGTAAATTGCACAGTAAAAGTTTTGCCCAAATTGTCTAACTTTGATTTTGTGCAATAAAGATGACTAAAATACTCACTTAAACAGTATAAAACTGTCAGGTAGGTTACACAGAGCCTTGGTTTCATTTTGGTTCCTTCTCTTCAGTCTTCAGTTAAAGCTTCGTCCCAAACAAATCGCCAAAATCAAAAAAGTTAATCCAACCCAAAAAAATGGTAGGAAAAATTCTTCTTCAACAGTTCTTTGGTGGTAAAGCTAAAAAATGTAATATTTTTGTTAAAGCATTGCTCCTCTTTTAGTCCTTGGTCCTGCGTTGGGGCCAGGGAAGGCTGCTGGTCATGTCCAAAGCCAGTGTTAGAATGATGCTAGTGGGACACCTCTGCCGGGATACACATCATTAGTTATTCAGCCTCATTGTTGTCACAGAGCGGACACAGATAGCTCTCACCGGCCGCTAGCAGGTTGGTCTCCTCTCAGCCAATCAGAGCGCAGCGTTTGGTGAAGGGGTGGCAGCTTGACCGTGGCTGTGAACCATGATTGATATTCATTTAATCAGAAGGGTGCCGTCCTCCCCCAACTCTCCGACCTGATGGACCAGCTGTGGCCAGAGCCGGACACTGCCCCCTCAGATGACACGGGGCCCCGGGATGGTGGACGTACAGGCAGGGGTGTAAACGGAGGTTTTTATAAATAGAAACACTATGAACACCTGATTCTAACAGTTTTTATAGGTCCTTGTAATGTTTTTGTTTACAACTTAGACTGACTACCTGCCTAACTGCTTCTATCAGTGTGTGCTGCTGTGTTCTAGCATCAGTTTTAGTGGTGGTCGATCAGTTAGTGGTTATTTTTCGATTAATCAACTGGTCAAATGATAATTCCTATTTTACATTGAGATGATTGAGATTATTAGACTTTAAATGAAACAAAGGTTGAAATGTGATGACTGAAGGCTTCTAGACAGAGTATATAGTGAGAATACAGTGAGAGTATAGTGAGAGTATAGTGAGAACAAAGTGAGAACATAGTAAGAATATAGTGAGAATATAGTGAATATATAGTGAGAGTATAGTGAGATTATAGTGAGAATATAGTGAAAGTATAGTGAGAATATAGTGAGTATATAGTGAGAGTATAGTGAGAATATAGTGAGATTATAGTGAGAATATAGTGAGATTATAGTGAGAGTATAGTGAGAATATAGTGAGATTATAGTGAGATCATAGTGAGAATATAGTGAGAGTATAGTGAGAACAAAGTGAGAACAAAGTAAGAATATAGTGAGAATATAGTGAGAGTATAGTGAGTATATAGTGAGAGTATAATGAGAATATAGTGAGTATATAGTGAGAGTATAGTGAGATTATGGTGAGAATATAGTAAGATTATAGTGAGAATATAGTGAAAGTATAGTGAGAATATAGTGAGTATATAGTGAGAGTATAGTGAGAATATAGTGAGATTATAGTGAGAATATAGTGGGAGTACAGTGAGATTATAGTGAGAATATAGTGAGAGTATAGTGAGGATATAGTGAGTATATAGTGAGAGTACAGTGAGAGTATAGTGAGAATATAGAGAATAATGCATGGTATTATTGTAAACAATCCCAAACTGTTTAACCTTTTTTGACATTTTGATTTAATAATGCTGCCGCTGCTGCCTTTTATAAACGATCTTTTGGCACGTGCGTTACAGTCCAGATAATGATTATGTTATTAAGTCCTATCACACAAATAATTACTAAAGTATAATAAACCTTACACTATGACCTGACGGGCACTATACATGACACTTATTTATTTTGCTGATCTTTTGTAATTATATATTTTTGTACAATACCTCTGATGTTTGGTGTGGATTTGTAACCAGGAAGCGGTAGGCCTAACTTACTAATATAGATCCAGGTCATACTGATTCATCATGTACACATCTTTTATCATTTTCCATGGACAAAATGAACAGTTAATGTACTGAGCACTGTCGAAAAACATTAACCAGGCTGTCCTAAAACACTGTCCAACATTTGGAGGAATTACCAAGTGTTTGAATTTGAGAGGAAACAGCACAGCATGTAGGCTTACTCTTAACTTCATGATTCATTCAGTTTCCTGAAAGTCGTTTTTTGCAATACTGGCTAAGGCCTGACTCGCTCTGTTAACGCTGAGGACAGTGGTTTCACAGTGTTGTTCTTGTGTCACTTTCTTCTAAAGACTTTTTGGAGTTCCTATTCCTGTATCTGACAGCAAATATCTCTCAGTCCTCGTCTGTGATGTACTCATTCTGAATCCAGTCATTCTCTATAAAACACAGCAGCACAAAGTTATCTAAACTATTCCAAGATATTTACACACACCTGTTCTCCAATTTTTTCAATACCAAAAAATCTGAATTCCCACAGCGAATATTGCAGCTAGTTGTGGTTTTAAAATACTATTTATTTTTGTGTGTCCTGTCACTGTTTTGTGTTAAACTATTGTGAAGGTCTTTGAAAAACGAGCCAGTTGCCAGTTGAAATGCTGAAATACAGGACTCTCTCTGATCTGAATCGACAAAGCCAATCATTAATCAGTGCATTCTGAGTGAACGTGGCCTTGAATACTGAGAAAAACCTGTATCGTAATCCAGGTTGTGATTGTCACATACCTTTTTTTACAGAATCACTTTGGAACATTTTCTGAAGCCTTTCAGAAATCTGGCAAATCGTTAGCACAGTTTGCAAAACAGTTCACACAAAATAATTCAGATAAAAACACTCCTGTAAAAAGAACACTTTGTGATTAATAAACATCGTCATCAGATTTCTAATCCATCAAGACAATACATAGAAAATACTCCCAACACTTTTAAGGCTGGTTTATACTATGCACAGAAAATACTGCACTTTTAAGGCTGATACACTGATATACATGATATACTCCACTGTCATTTCTACGCTGATGTGCTGTACAACTCCCTGATGGACATGACAGCCAATCAGATGCTTGGGGTGTTTGCTGTGCCGTGTGCGCGCCATGTGTGTGTGCCGTATGTGTGCCGCGTGTGTGCCATGTGTGTGCCCTGTGCGTGCTGTGTATGTGCACCTACGCCAAAATGTTACTAATTTCCGACGAACACAAGTGCTGTGGTTGGTTGATCCGCAAAGGTTATACGGACAACTGATTAAAAACAGCTCAGAACAGCTAAAGTTTGGCACAGATATGTCTGCATATGAGCCTAATATGAGGTTTGTTGTCAGAATAAATAAATAACTTTTTTTATGCAGATGGATTTGTTTGGACTCATACGACGCACCTGGACCCTGATTAGCTCCGTAGAAGCTCGAATGGTTCATGTCTGCATCAGGACGTCAGCTGAGCGGGCCTTGACCCTCGACTATAAACCGGCCTTTAGATGTGTGTAAAGTGGGAGGTAGAGACTTATGGGTTTTCACTACAGATGTCTTTTACATAGTGCTTCCTAGTACTTCCATAGTCTCATTATAGATCATATCTTCATGTTGTGATTCCTGTGTGTTCTGTTTGTCCATTGTGTCTTTGGTCTGCAGACTTTGGTAAGAGTGTGCAGCAGACTTACAGACTATAATACGTGCAAAGAGAATGTAATTGTGTTTAAATAGTGTAATTGTGTTTAAATAATTGATAGGCCAGTTAGAACATTTAGACTGGTCAAATCATTTGGATGTATTTCTCATCAGTTCACACAGAGCAGGCTCTATCTCAGAACACTTCTCATACATGTTCACCGGCCCAAACTCAAAATGGAAACTCAAACATAACAACAAAAAAATACAATTTGTGAGCACCCATAATCTAACAACAAAGGATTTCACACATGAATCAAACAGAAGAACAGGAGAGAGCACAGACTGTATGAATAGAGACATTCTCCAAACAGAATGTGTGTATTGCAAAAGCAGTGTTTATGCCCATTCTGACATCTCTCAGTTTTATTTGAATAAACTACTGTTTGCTATTTGGTAATGTGCACATTTATTTAAATTGTATTTTTTTTCAATTGCTTTGACATAGTTTTTTTTAATTAAAAACTGACATTTGCAAAACACACAGAATCCCAAACAGAGTTTCAGCTTTCCTAAACAGCAAAATGTATTTATTTTTTATTCAAAACTGATCAGTCATCTCCCAGTAGCACGTTTTACCATCAAACCTCTCACACTTTGGTTTTGTGTTTTCTGTTTTTTTCATGTGACGGTGGAGCCCAGAGGCCTCAGTGCTGCTCTCAGTGACCACACAGAGTCACAGGTGAACTGCAGTCAGTCATTGTGGTTCACACTTTTCACATATGAATCTGTGGCTGAAAATGCTGTGGTTTTTTTTGTCTATTGGCACTATATTCAATTTTTTTTGTTAAAAATGTAATTCATACATAAATCTACCTATTACCAATTTGCAAACTGAATTTTACAGTATTTTATAAATAAAATAAAATTTAAAAACTTGCTGAAGAAAACAGAGATGTCAGAATAGCAAATACATCAAAATTGCTTTTGCAAAATGAAATGTGTGTGATGGACAATCAGATATTTACACAACATCACACAGTATTATTCATTCATTCAGCCTGTGCTCTCTGCTTACAGCAGCTCCTTCTCCCTGAGTGAAATATTCTAAAATTATTGAAAAAACTGTAATATTTACAAAAATGATTATAGTGACTGGTTTGAGACAAACACAGCTCTTTCAGCCCCAGATTCATCTGTGTAAAGTGTGAACCCCAGAGGCCAACCGCTATATTCTGTATGTCTCTGTTCATACAGTCTCTCTGCTCCATGTTTGATTTTAGGTGCTCACAAATTGTTGTTTTTTGCTGTTGAGTTTGAATCTCTATGTTGAAATAGACAGTGTTAGGGCCAGTGTTACAGTGTCTGTAAATGATTTGCCTAAGATATATATGTAAAACACAACAAGCCCTGTTCCTTCTTTGAAACATCGTTCAAACAAGAGCCTCACAGATTATGTATAAAAACTGAACTCTTCATAAATGCTGCACAGAGGTCTGTGTGTTCTAACATCTTCACTGACACAAATTTGTGAGAAGTTTTGAGAAATCAACAGAGGATTTTAAGTAGATTCTTTCATTTTGCAATTGATATATTATTTTTGCTCTTTGTATGAATTCTTTAGAGAAATGCATTGAGCAACTGTGAAAACTGTAATCACATTTTATGTCACTGATAGGCTCAGGTCTTTTTAATTGTGATTTTAGTAGGGCTGTAGTCGACTAAAAAGGGGGCGTGGCAAAAGCTCTCAAAACTATTATTTATCTCTATGAATCTGACCCAATCTGCACTCACAAGTCTACACCTGCAGGGGGAGTTCATGCAAAAACAAGTATGTACGCAGAAACAAATATTTATATAAACACAGATTAAACTTGTGAATCATGAGTTTAATCTGCCTTTTTACACTTCTGCTAACTCAGTCACTCACTTCTCCTTTCTGCTGTTGTCCCGTATAAATCCTTATAATCTAAGCAAAATGATTAGTTGACAAATACAAATTTTAGTTAAACAGACATGCAGCCCTAGATCTGAGTAAATCTGCCCCTGAGGAACATATGCAAAAGCAATGTAGGCCTAGGCTGTGTGAACACAACAGCTCTGAAGTGTCCGAGGAACATATGCAAAAGCAATATAGGCCTAGGCTACGTTCACCCTGCAAGTCTTGAGGCCCAATTCAGATTTTTTTCCCATTTTTTGAGGGGGTTGTTCACACTGCAAATAAAATATGACTCAAAACGGTTTTCATGTGTGAACACAACAGCTCTGAAGTGTCCTGATGTGCAGAATGTGTACACTGACACAGGCCATACTATTTAAATATATATTGGTGATATTTTTGCCAATATCTAATTACCTAAAATTTGTCTTAATCTTTTTATCATTCACCTTAAATAGGCTGTTTGATGTTTTATGTTTGACTCAATTCTTTGCCAATATATCAATAAACTTTATTTAAAACTTGTCACTGTTTTTACCTTCACTGCCAGACAACAGCAGTGAAGGTAAGGTGAGGTTTGAATGTTTAATTCTGTTTTATTTTTGCCTTTTCCAGTGAAAAATTATAGCACCTGTAGCACTTCAGAGCTGTAAAAGTCAGATAAATGTGACGTGCGTGTTCACACTTCAGTCAGATCAGATTCAAATCTGATTTATTTCCACATATGAAAGTGTCCTGGGTCGCATCCGAAAAATATGGTCTGTTCTCACTAACAAAAAATCAGATCCAAGTCACATTTTGGCAAAAAAAAAAAAATCAGATTCGACCTGCAGTGTGAACGTAGCCCTAAATGTATTTCCTATTCCGCCCCAGCGCCCCTCAGAAATACAAACATTATGCTACTAGTTGCATATTGCTTCAGATATCAAGAGGACAAATTAGTTAGCTGTTACAGTAAAAGTAACATTACAGTACATTTTTCGACAAACCATTTAACATAAAAAAAAAACAAAAAAACAACTCACCCAGGATGTCCAATCTTGGTTTTCAGTCACGATGCTCATGATGCAAAAAGGGGAAAAAGTAACACAAATATACAAATATTATGAAACAAATAGAAATAAAAAAAAAAAAATTAAAAAAAGACAAAGAAGAAAAAAACAACTTGATTGTGTTGCAAATACAGGTAACTGTGACCTGTCGCCTATGGTGAGTTTTCAAAAATGAAAACTTCCTTCGATTTTTTAAGATCCCTGATATTTACACAAACAAATCACAAACGCCCAAACAGCCGTATTAAATAAATTGTATTAAATAAATAGCAGCCTGGTCTGATAAACCCCCCTGGCCCCGGACACGTGGAGCCCATGAGTGCAGTCACACGCTCCGGGGGGAGGGGGCAGTGCAGTGGGATGTGGAGGCTCCAAACGACGAAGAACAAACCTGACGCTACGTCACTCCTCCGGGAAAAGAAGCTGTTTTGGGTGTCAATATTGAACCTATGATTGATCCTAAATCAGCTTAAATGTAAGTGATGTGCCGCTGCGATGATCGTTTTTGTCATTGTTCAGTCTGTAGGCTGTAGAATGTGGTCATTTTACTCTTTCTGCTCTTGCGACAGGCTCACACATTAGCATCATTAGCTCTTGAGCTAACACAGGTTAAACATTTTTCTGTTTAGCGAAGGGAGTTTTATTTGTGGAGCTTTGCTGTGGTGTATTTAAAATTAAGTCAGAATGCCTCTTATATGTTGTCATTTCTTTTGTCCGCGTTGTGTTGATCGCTTCCTCTATGGACTTTTATTTTTTTATGGGCGTCATCCTCAACATGATAATAAATGAGTAATAACTAGTCATGGATGAGATATGGAGATAAACAGAAAGTGTTTTGTTATTTTTAGTGCGTTATTAGTCCATGCTTGGTTCTAGAAGGCTAAAAAAGTTTTGGCTAGGACTCGGTTCTGCTTTGAACATAACATATTTTTATCTTTTTGCAGCAAAGCTCAGCAGGTCGCCTTGAGCATCACCAGTGACAGCCAACCATGTCTTATGGTAAAACAGACAGTTATCGTCCCACCCCACGGGACTTCCACTCCCTCACACAAACATGCAGCTCCAATATCCAGAAAATCACACAAAATAGTAAGTAGTATGTAATAAAGGTCTCCTCTGACAGACTGTTGTTGTTGTGCCTCTGTCACTAGCCTTTATTCTGAAAAACAATTGAAGAATAAACATTTTTCTTTCAGCTGGACAAATCAAAAGTATGGTGAACCAACTGGGGACCAGGCAGGACACTACCACACTCCAAGAGCAGTTGTACGTTGTAGACTCATTGACTGCAATCTGTAACCAGTTCACAGATTTGCAGTTGTCATTGATAAAATACATTTTTTTGGCTTAATGTAATTTCAGTTCAAATGTCTTTCCAGGCAACAGATACAACACTCTACCAACCAACTGGCCAAAGAAACCAACAAGCACCTTAAGGAACTGGGCTCCGTTCCTCCACCTTTATCTCCAGCTGAACAGGTAAGGATACAATTATGGATGTATGTATAATGGATTTGTTTTTTATGTGTGTGTTTGTTTGACCACTGTACTTTTTGGGTGTTATTATTAGGTAGTATTTTCATTTTGATTAACTCTCTTTTCATCTTTACCAGAGGCAACAAAAAATTCAAAGGGAGCGGCTTATGAATGATTTCTCTGCGGCTCTGAACAACTTCCAGGCGATACAGCGTCTAGCAGCTGAGAAAGAGAAGGAGTCAGTGGCTCGTGCAAGAGCAGGATCCCGTCTTTCAGTAAGTTTAAGAAGGATTTAGCCCTTGATACACAGCTAAAACAGTATATTGCAACACAGGTTCTACTGCAAACTGTTTACCGTTTTCTCTTTACAGGCTGATGACCCCTTTCGTGATGAAAAACTTGTGTCATTTGACA
Source organism: Periophthalmodon schlosseri (assembly GCA_000787095.1). Classification (NCBI taxonomy): domain Eukaryota; kingdom Metazoa; phylum Chordata; class Actinopteri; order Gobiiformes; family Gobiidae; genus Periophthalmodon; species Periophthalmodon schlosseri. The sequence goes on from KN471836.1 coordinate 19,223, forward strand.
GGTAGTGTCACATTAACAAGATTCATGTCATTTAAAACACAAAGACAAGTGACAATATGAGAAATGTTACTGCAAAGATTTAAAAGTATTGTTTATACTAGGACAAGTGTGGTGAGTGTACCATGAATTTAAGGCACATTTAGAACTGCTGTAGTCAATACATTTATGGTTAAGACCTGTAACTGTCCTGAAACTGACCTGGTTTAGATATGATACTCGTAAGGCTGAGAAAACCCTTTTAGTGTGAAAACCACTGTTACTTTGTTTTAGTTAGTACTTGGTGAGAAAATGAATTGAAAACCACTCAGTTCCACTGAACCATTGAACTAGGAGGAATTGGGTTGCATATCTCTTTATTACACATCCAGAAGCATTAAGTGCTAAAGAAGAATCATATAATTAGTTCTGCCTTATTAAAATGACATTGAAGATCTCTTTAACCTCAATTGTGCCAAAATTCTACTGTAGATTTGCTTTGAAGGCAAATGTCAGTGATTCCATTGAAGATATGTATAGTGGATAGTATCAGAACTCAATTAAAGGCAAATATATTTTAAAAAAATATATAATATGTGTAAATATGTCTAGATGACTTGGCCTGTAGCGATATGTCTTTAGCTGAGCTGGCTACAGTTAAAAGGTAAAAATACTGTTCACACACCAGTACCATAAACCAAGTATTATTCAAGCAAACAAACCATAAACTCTTTGAATATCTGAATACTTTGGTACCCAGCCAGCTATAATAATAATTTAATGTGCTTGCTGTGGCACTGTGTTTTCATTAACTATTGGTCATGCGTTTGAAATCTTATCTTGGTTTGTTTTAAAGTCAAGAGGACTGGGGTCAGATGACCACTCAGACGGAAGAAGTAGCCATTACTGAGGAGGACCTGGAGCTTATCAGAGAGAGGGAGACCAACATTAGACAGCTTGAGGTATGTGCTCTGTTGGTGTTTAACAACATTACAGGAAAGCACACAGTCCCAGCTTTTATGGATAAATGATGAAACTTGTGAGTGTAAATGCCTGTGATTTAAATTTGAGCTTAAACTTTAACATACACTATTACACTATTACTCCACTACATATTCTTATTCATATTCTTATCTGTATTAAAATATCTACTAATGGCATTTTTTCCTTTTTCTTCAAGTCTGACATTTTAGATGTCAATCAAATCTTCAAAGATCTAGCAGTGATGATCCATGACCAAGGAGAGATGATTGGTAAGTGACTGTAACCTTATTTACTGTCGAAGGTATTCAGCTTAATTTCTTCACTGTTTTAGAGTTGATTTTTTTCCCCCTGTTTTTCTGTAAATGCTTTTAATGTCGGCTTTTGACGTATGCTTTTTTTTACGGTCCTCTGCAGATAGCATCGAGGCGAACGTGGAGAATGCTGAGGTCCATGTTGAGAGAGGAGCAGAGCAGCTTCAGAGAGCCGCCCATTACCAAGTGAGTTTACAACAATTTGAAAGATACAGAGAAAATACTCATTCATTATAATAACACTGTGTTTCTATGTACACAGCAAAAGTCCCGCAAGAAGATGTGCATTCTGTTATTGGTTTGTTCAGTAGTTATTATCGTACTAAGTCTTCTGATCTGGTGGGCCGCAAAAAAGTGAAAGCATTTGTACAAATTCAGTGCCACAAAAATTTGCACCTCTCCATTGTAAGGACCTGACTGTTGTCTTAACATTTGCAAGAAGATATATTTTGATGATGATCACTTCTTAGAACACAATATTGCTTTGATGTGATCAGTGCTCATTGATTGGGCTTCTGCTGCAAAACATGTTTGATTTCCTCTTTGCCTATTTCATTTGTTATTTTTATTTACTGCACTTACATTTACTGTCACTGTGTTGATTGTAAAATGTCATGGAATCTAGTTCATTATAGATAAATTAGAAAAAGAATGTGGGACTCTACACACAACTGATCCATATTTTAAGCTTGTGGAAATTTATCACATTCACATCACATTATGTAAACCATAATGGATAAATGTACCTGTAATGATATATACATGTTGTACAATATGAAACTTATGACCAATATGAAACACGCTGTAAATACTACATTCTATTGCATTATACCTGTAATTATCTATTTTAGTTCAGGCAATCCACTGCACTCAACCATTTTATTAGATTTCTATGACTTTCTCTGCTCAATAAACGTCTAACACTGTCATTTTTTCTTCATTGTCACCAAACAGCTCTATAACTGACCCATATTCTTGGCTTTCAAACATTTGTCCTCAATATTGTAATCATAATAGGCAAGGTTTTGGGTTTGTCTAGTTTGCCCGCTAGTGTCCAGTTGCCAAAAATTCATGCAATCATCTTGAAATTATTTAAGGTTATATGTTTCTTTGTACGTTCATTAGGTATATAAGGCTGCCCTATGTAATTTAATACATACTTAAGTTGTATTATTTCAGTGCTATCGTCGTTTATTATCCTTTTGGTGCCCTCTAGTGTCCACTTGCCAAAAGTTCATGAAATCATCTTGAAATTATTTAAGGTTATATGTTTCCTTGTACGTTCAAAAGGCATATAAGGCTGCCCCATGTAAATTAATACATATTTAAGTTGGATAATAAACGACGATGGCACTGAAATACTTTTGTTTGATTAAAAAATAAAGTTACACTGTCCAGCCTGTAGAGGGCGCTGACATGACTGATGTTGTGACGTAAAAACTCCGCGACACTCAATTAAAAAAAAAAAACCAAAAAAAAAAAACACGGGGAGAGGACTCGACTGCGGTGAAGTGCTGAAAAGTACCAACTTGGAGCTGGTATAAATCAGTTTTATGTTACAAAATGCCCGTGTGCCAGTTTTTCCTCCAAGGCCGCTGTAAATTTGGCGATGACTGTTGGAATGAACACACCAGAGAAGGAGGAAAAGGAGGCGGCGGCTACAACAGCAACAACCGCGGTCCTCCACCACAGCAGTCCCGAGGAGGAGGAGGAGGAGGAGGAGGTGGAGGTGGGGTTACTACGAATTTTAAAAAGGCGATGATTGATGTGATGAATGGCTCCGTCTTTATAACTAAACAGTTCAATAAGCTGCATGGTTACAGATAACTTTCCTCTGGTATCTGAGCCACTTCCCTCTGGCAGGAGGCTACGGTCCATTGGGACCAGAACCTCTCGTCATAAGAACAGTTTCTTCCCCTCTGCTGTTGGTCTCATGAACACTTTATAATATCTGTACCAATTGACACTTTATAATATCTGTACTAAACTGGACACTTTATAACCGGTCACCTTAATAAGTCATGTTTGCACTGTTGTTCTGATGTTGTTGTATATTCTTTTTTAACTTTATGCTTGCCCTTATTTGTATTTATAATAGTTATATTTCTACTTTCTACTTTTTTTTAAATATATATTATTATTATTCAGTATTTTATGTTGCACTTAATCACCAAAGAAAGTTCCTAGTTTGTGAGCTGTGTTCACTGACAATGGCAATAAAGGTCTTCTGATTCTGATTAATACCTGTCATTTTTCCCAATGTCTTGTTTCAGGATTTGGTAATAAGGTTTGGGTGAATCCTTCCCAACAGAGAGGGGGATACGTTCAGCCTTCGTCTTTTGGCTCTCGGGGCAATGATCAGTGGAGCCGCAGAGACGGTGGAGGTGGTGGCTCAGACTGGGGCAGAGGTGGAGGAGGAGGAGGAGGAGGAGGCTTTGGGAGAAGAGAAAACATTAAGAGTTCTGAATTTGGCTTTTCACAAAATCGATTTTCTGCTCTTGACACTCCAAGCACATTTGATAAAGGCAGAAGAGCTGCCACAACAACAAGAGGCGACGAGGAGAATAGCAGAATATGGTTTGTTCACTCACCTTTTCCAGTTACTAGTTGAGAATAATACTAACAATATCACATGACTTCACACAGCTCTTTCTGTTCATTATTTAGTGAAACCATTCAAAGTGACATGGAGGTCTGGGAGAGTTCAGGACAATGGGGCTTTTCGACTTATTCTCACTCCAAGAATCCAATCTCTGGTTTGTAGATTTGCATTCTGCCAGTAACTTTGCTTTTGTTATCATGTAGGTAATTTCCTTCTAATATTTAAAATTCCCTCTAGGTTTTTCAGACCTCTCCCCAGAAGAGCTAAGATCGGAGTATTACTCTTCAAGAGCCTCAGGAAACCTCCAAAATTATGTAGGTTCACCACATTTTTCAATTTTTAATCCATTATTGATAGTTTTCACTTGCTTAGAAAAGTATTTACTCTGTCGTAGATCAATGGCGTAAATCAGCTACTCAGCCAGTGGAGAAGTAGAGTTAGGGAACTCAAAGTAATGAATGCCTCAACCCGAGCAGCCTTGGTAAGACACAAAAAATACATCTCTGCTTATTTGCAAATACTTTACATGAATCCATTTATAGATTGCTTCCATTTTCTTGCAGATAACAGAACTAAACAGCACTGTGTCACAAGAATCTTCAAGAGTCTTTGCCTCAACTGACACTGGATCAGCATTTGGCAGCAAAAGTAGCTGTTAATTTAAAGTTCACGTGCTTTGCCCATGTAGAGATGTCTTTTACAGTATTTCTTTTCTGTCTTTTCTAGGCTTTGGGGCGTCTGACCAGCTGAGTAGTTTTAGCTTTGCAGGAGCCCCTGCGACTGGATTTGGATCTCCGTCAGTTCTTCCTTCTACAGGATTTGGCAGTGCTCCATCAGCACCACCCTCTTCTGGTTTTGGTAGTGCCCCCACAGCACCACCACCCACTGGTTTTGGTAGTGCCCCCACAGCACCACCACCCACTGGTTTTGGTAGTGCCCCCACAGCACCACCCCCTACCGGTTTTGGGGCTACACCTGCTCCTACAGCTTCCACCTTTTCTTTTGCTGCCCCAGACAAAACCTCCACTACAGCCCCTTCAGGCTTTGGCTCTCCATCAGGTTTCAGTTTTTCTGCTGGCACTGGAGGAGGATTTGGCACTGGCTTTGGGGCTCCTGCCACTACACCTTCCACCTTTGGACTTACCAGTGCATTTGGACAACCAAGCACATCTGTGTCTGCTCCTGCTGTCCCTGCCAGTGGAGCGTCAGACTCTCTGTTTTCTACTGAAAGCAGTTTGACTTCAGAGGAGCTCAATCAATTCAAAGCTAAAAGATTTACACTTGGTCAGATTCCACTGAAACCTCCTCCCGCTAACCTGCTTGTAGTGTAATTCATTTAAATTGTATGATTAAAGTAATTACTCATACAGCAAAACTCAATGGTGTAAAATTTCCTGTGAGATACTTGTACACGATACAGCTCTATTAACATTTTAAACAGTATATTTGCATAGTAAATATTTGCATCATTAAATTATTTTATTTTCAAATAGTTTATTTGTTTTTATTATAAAAGACTGAAACTCAATACTCACCTGTATTACTAGTTCCTTATAAACGACTGAAACGCAATAAGCCTAAAAGTGTCCGTAGTTCTAACACAGAAATAGGCCAAACTAATTTTCTAAAATCTTTCTTTGTGATTTGGTCACTGCAAAAGACGTAGAGTAATTGCTTTTAACAGTCTGTCACATCTTTACTTGCTTTTAATGATTACGGGCTTGGTTCGCCCAATTGCTCCAAAATTACAATACTATGTCAGCTTTGTTCACGAGTGTGGGAAGGATGGAGCGAGAGATTGACAGGCAGAACGGTGCAGCATCTGCAGTGATGTGTTGTTGCTGTATTGGACTGTTGTGGTGAAGAAGGAGCTGGGTCGAAAGATAAAGCTCTCGAGTTACCGGTTAATCTACTTTCCTACCCTCACCTATGACCATGAGCTTTGGGTAAAGCAGAAGAAAATGGATGGATGGAATATCAGCTCTAAGCTTTTTACACCTGTCACAACCACTAGTGACTGATTATGTTAACACCAAGACATAATTGTATTTCTTTAAGATTTACTAACTATTTTTTTTTAAATAAAAATATGTATCACTTGAACTCATCGGTTGCACGTGTGCTGCAGTTCCCAAACACAGCCACATGGGTGCGCGCTCCCCTCCCTCGCCTCTTTCTGTCTTCAGCAAAGGACGCACTCCACAGCCGCGCCTCGGACGCAGTGTGACCAGGAGCTCCACCATCCGCACACCAAGCAGCGATACAGATAGAACAAACGATGACATTAATACACAGAGCACAACAGCCTTCTCTTATCTGACCATCTAAGCGCTGCCACTGCATCGCTCCCCGGGTGAGTGTCTTTTTTTCTATTGTACAAGGTGCGCTAGAGCCGTTTCTGCACAGGTCCTTAGCTGGGGAAAGGCGGCTCTTTCTTGAGATGCAAGCCGGATTTGCAAAGCTTTGAAATGATATTAAGTGAAAGTCCAAGGCCTCTTCTTGCAGCTGTAGTTCCGTCATATTATCCACATATGTCATCACACACAGGTTGCAGGACGCGTTAATGAGGAATGACACGCATCACCAGTGCAGACAGTGCATATTTAATTGACTTGCCGGTTAATGTGTCTGTTTTCTGAAAATCTATACTGTAAATGTGTTTGTAGTGCATTTTCTGCTTTATTGTTGTTTCTTCATGTTGTTTTATTATATTTTTACTGGCAGCAGATACAATCTTTATAATTGTCCCTCTACGCACTTATCTAACCAAAGCACCAGGTAGGCCGTCTCAAGAGGAAACCAAATTGGGTTAGGGTCACTCTCTTCAACTCTGCTTTTTACCAGGAAACACAAACAGTATGTGTTAAGTTGATGAAACGGACAGTCTCCTTTTACTGGAACTGATTAAAATCCAAGTTTTGAGTTTTCATCATCACAAAGAGTCGCCCAAATTGATTCTGTTAGAGGGACAACAAACTGACTTAGAACAGTGTGACAACAGAATAATTACATTTTTATATAGGCCTACATGCCTTTTCAAAAATACACGGTTCACATCCTACTATTCATACCTTTGTGTATTTGCATTTCTTTTATATTATTGTGTTCAAAAGATATTTTGTGATCGTTGAAGTAGAGTTTTTTCACAATCCCAGTACAATTTTTGGTACGTTTTTATGCTCTTAAAATCTTCCTCACAAATGCTGTGGTCTTCTAAACAAATGCTCAATTGGCTTAATGTTCGGACTGTAGTTCTGCCGCTCTGTCTGAAAAACATTTCCTGACTAATCTGTTAAGTAAAAGTGATTTCATACTGTCTGATGTTAGTTATCTAAGCAGGTGTTTGACTTTTGCGCTGTTGTTTTCTGGAGAAGAGACTGACGCCGTGTGTCTGCAGAAGTGATGACCAAGCTTCTGTCTGTACAGATGACTTTTTGTGTGCCTGGCGTTGGCCTGACATGTGCCTGGCATTACTCCACTTATCTCTCAACTTAAACCATTCAAATGAGATTGACTGTAATAACCTGCCCCAAGTTAAAGCTGTTTCTGCTTTAGAGCATGGGAACTGTTCAGGCCGTACCCCCCAAAACAGCCATGCAACTGACCCTGATCTCGGAACTGAATTCATTAAAAACTTTGCTGCATTTGTTTGGAAAAGAACCACTTGTTCAAACACAATAACAAAGTTTGTTTTGGCTGAATGTCACTGCATATTATTACTATGTAGACTCCATAATTATTGTATTGTATTGTATTGTGTGTGTGTGTGTGTGTTTGGACTTACTAGACTTTAGTTATTGTATTTGACTAAAAGCTCATGTTGGTCTTGTGTCATACTATGAAACCTGTGCCCACTTTGAGACAGGCCAAGCTCCCGCTGAGGTGTGAGGCCCGACAGATGGCTGCATGTACATTACACTCCTACGACCGCAGAGCTGGATATGGCCCTGTGTATCCTGTTTACTTAACATTGACCTTAACAAGCCAAAACTGTAAATAATGTCCTACTGTTGACTTCTTTGAGAAAGGCATCAAAAGCAATTTACCTGCCATGAGCTCTGCTTTTAACCTTTATATTCGTGTCATGAACTTCAAAACAGTTTGGTGAAATTGTTCTGGCTTGTTCCTCTGATCGTGTCCTCGTTTGAAATGCTGTGGGTACTATGAAGAAAAGGGCAAACCTGAGTCTGAGGCTTTATCCTCAAAATCTGTCTGATAGGCAGCATTTCTATTACATTCCTGGTAGATAGTGGACACTCACTTTTTACACTGAGTGTGTATAACTGCAGAACCTTTTTGTATATTTGTGTTTATATGTGGAGCACGTTATGTATTTTAAAGGTCCAACACATCATTTTTATGGTCACCTGCTTGTCTCTATATGGAAATGTTATTGCTTTGCCCCTGAAATATTCCACAATATGGCATTAAACATATCTGTCTTGTATTTCATTGCATTGCTTTTCATTTTAATTACAAGTGTTTTATTTTATTAGCTCAAAAATAACTTGAAAGCAAAAATCTTTACTGTGAATTTGCTTGTGGCTTCACCGTAGCAGCTCCGCAGAGATAAGCAGACGATGAAAAGTTACACAGTGCACCATTAAATTAGTCTAATGATAATAATAATTAATGATATATATCCTTGAGGAAGTACCATTTCCATTATACCCTGACTTCCTCTGTCCTCTCCCTCAACGCTGCTTCTGCTGTTCGGCCTTCCACCAGCATCACCATAGCAGCTCCACAGAGACGAGCAGACGATGAAAAGTTACAGAGTTCACCTTCAAATTAGTATAATGATAATAATAATCAATGATATATCCGTGAGGAAGTACCATCTACGAGTTTTTCATTTTGAGCACACCCTGACTTCCCCTGTCCTCTCCCTCAGCGCCGCTTCTACTGTTCGGCCTTCCACCAGCATCACCATGAGCAGCGTTGGCGGTCTGAACGTGGTGCGCTCCTCCAGTATCTCAGGGGCCATGTACAACCTGGAGAAGAGCCCTGGCAGCGGAGGGCCTGACACGGCATCGCTGTCCGGAAACAAGAAGAGGAGGTCCAGCCTGGGAGCCAAAATGGTCGCCATCGTGGGTCTGTCGCAGTGGAGCAAGAGCACGCAGCAGCTCAATCAACAAGGTTAGTATTAGAAACACGTGTCTTTAGATATGATGTCATTTGTTTCATTGGAGCTTATTAAAAGACAAAATAAAAAGTAAAATATGCATATGCCAGTAACTTGAGTACACTGTTTAGAGAGACCTGTTGTATTTGACAAGGAATGTAAAACAACACATAAGAGATATTATTAGTTATTAATACATGCGACTATCTGGAGTGAAAAGCACCCGCATCTGTTAGTTCCATTACATTTTGAGTTTGGGCTGCAGCCACAAACAAATACTAGGCATTTCTGTTTAATTCTCTTAACCACGAGGGAGACGCCACTGTGTTTAGTGTGAAGACTAACCTTAACCCTATCATTCCATTAACCATGTAAATGAATTGAATGCACACACATGCACTGATTGCCACCTTTTTTTATATCCCTTTTCCCAGTAGTTTGAAATGATGGCGTGGTGTCTGTTATCAGCCGTAAGCACGCAGTCAGACGTAGGTAAACTTGAGTAAATATTGTGTTGTGCGTCTGATGTGACCTCACTTCGTCATTCTTTGGTACGGGCCTTTTAGCGTGTTGCTTACATTCCTCTTGTACATGATGTTTTGTCCTAGTGTGAACTGAAACCTCACCTTTTATAGAACAGCGTGTCCATCTCAGCAGCTGCTTCTTGATTTCTCCCTGTGCAGTTTTGGTGCTTATGTTCGGGGAGGTGTATTGTGACCAGATCAGCCGTTATAGTTAAGTTTAGTTTAATAAATGCATCGGCAGTCAATAGAGACCATAGATTGTATATATATAAATGGACATAGCTAACCTGCTAGCCGCCGCGTTCCAAATAGGAAGTGATCACGGGCGGCTCTTCTGGCTCCATTTCACTTTACATTAGAAAACTGTGGCCCCTTTCTCTGTAACTGCTGCTGTCAGGCTCATCATTTTGGTTTTAAAATGTTCGTATTAACCCGCTCTACATGATCCCGTTTTTTTTATTTCGCTACTGTTTCTGTAAATCAAGATATGAACATTAATAAGAGACAAATCAGCTGCCTTCTTTCCCCGAGGTCACTCCCGCTAGCGTTAGCAACAGATTTGATTGACAACATTGCTATGCGCCCGCTCCCTGCTAAACTAGCGGTGCGACGGGAAGGGGCGTTACCTTCAGCAGCTTCGCTCCAAATTGGGTCTTTGTTGCTATGATACTCGCGGTCGGAATTCCAAATATGGAACTCGGTTCCAAATTCGCCTCTATATCTGCTCTAGCCTCAATGAGCTTCATTTGACTGGAGCCAAACGCTGTGGGTGACGTCACACTCACTTAGTCCACTTCTTTATACAGTCTATGATAGAAACACACACTGACCCTATTCATACATTGTTTATCATTATTTAGTCACTCACAGAAGTCATGGAAAGTGTTGCAATTTATTTACTTTCTACACATCTGCGCACTGCAACAAGTGCGTTCTGTGCTTAAATGTGCACTGCCACTTGTCATTAGATGTATTTGTAATGTAATGTATTGATTGTAATGTAGTTTACATTATTAATCCAGGATCCATGGAGCATAAGCCAGTGTACCCCCCCGACTGGAGCCTGCAAATGTGGAAAAACATATATTGCAATTATATAGCTGTTTATCAGACCTGACGCCACACTAGTGTTGCTATTGGTCCATCTTTGTGCAAAATAAATGACTCATCTGTAGAAGAAAACATGTAGGTCAGCTTTGGTTGACACATATCCTATTCCTTTCAGGTTTAGTAAATACAAAACAGATATTGATTTTCTATCTAATTTCCAGACTGCTGTTGCTAGTAATGGCCACGGTAAATTATGTATGAATACCACCTATAGGCTACAGGATGAATTACAGTAAATTACAACCTCTACAGGCTCAAATGGATACATAACCTTTTGTGCGTTTTCTGACATGAAGTTGGAGAATAACAGCTTCACAGTCCAACAAGTTCATTCTCAAGAATACAGTGTCAGAAAGTTCCTCTGTACTTGTCATTCTGTCACCCCGTGTAGCACTGCAGATTGTGTTTGAAAGGAAACCTGTGAACGCGCCAGCATTGTGTCCATCTGATGTGTTGCCTGCTGTGTGTAGCTTTAACCAGAGCTGCGGAGAGGAAGAGATCATGATGCAAGACACTCCTGCTCTGTGGATGCGAGGCAGATTCCTGGAGCCGGATCAAATCCTTTTTTAGAGCAGCATCACAGTGACGTTTTGAGGCTTCAGAAACACCGTGAACATATTCCAGTGAAAACAGCGTAGTGCTGTGAAAGCCTTACATGGCGTAACGCAGCGTGTGTGTGTCAAAGTGCATTATATTTTTGTAATTCAAATATTTATTGATTTTTTTTGTTAAACTAAAAACAAACTTACACATTTATACAGATAAAAACAACCAAAATGGGTATAACTCAAATCATCTGTCTGTATTACATGTTTTCTATATGAAAACTGTAAATTATAGATTTTGTGAAGGGCCCCTCCCTGCTCTGGGCTCTGGGTAAACAGCACCCTTTACCCCCCTCAGTCTGACGCCCCTGTTTGCATTTACCCTCCACACGTCTTCTGTTCCTTCCACATTGTCAAAATTAGCTGGGCGCTTGTTACCAGTCCAGCACTTATAACTCTGTACACTAGGGATGTAGTCGACTAAAAAAAATTCTTGGTCAGCTAAAGACACGTCTGGCCAATCGTTTGCCTTTTTACATATAAATACCAACAAAATACAACATTTTCAGCTAACTCACTCACTAACTTCTAGTGTCTTCTAAATCCTTATAATCTAAACAAAATAACTGGTAGAGTAATACCAGTTTTGGTGTTGAGTAAGATTCCATCAACTGATTAATAAACCAAACGACCAAAGAGTGTCTTCTAAATCCTTATAATCTAAACTGATTAATAAACCAAACGACCAAAGGCCTTCAGCCCCACAGTTCACATATTTGCTCAGAAGCCATAATATTAAAATATATTTCATTTTAGAGCTGTTTACTGTCCATAACAACACATAGTGCAAGCTAAAGTGTTGTCTGTGCTGTATATTTCCAGCCAGTATTGCAACATAGTTCATTTTTTCAACCAGTGTGAGCTGGTTTTGTGTTAGATCCGTTTACGGGACTGGGCACTGATCGAGGATATTGGTCGAGGCTTAGTCCAATCAGAATGTACTGGAAGACCCTGACTATTTCTTACTTAGTTTAATACTTGCTCTTTAGTTCATACAGTCGTCTGCAGAGTCACTGACAGAACATAACAATTCTGGACATATTTAGACCATAGTTTTAGAAAATTTGAAAAACATACAATCTATATGCTTAGTTTAATACTTGCTCTTACATACAGTCCTCCGCAGAGTCACTGATAGAACATAACAATTGTGGACATATTTAGACCATAGTTTTGGAAAATTTGAAAAACATACAATCTATATAATAACTTAACTTTCATGAAATACAATACTTAATGGACCTTTCCACCAGTTTCGAATTTATTACACGATTTACGCCCAAACATCAGTTGAGCTATTATTTCATAGTGATACTGACATAAAAAATTGTCATAAAAATGATTCACCTATTTTCTGTTTGACTTCTTGTCCCAGCAGAGCACGTTTCCATTCCAGGTACAGTAATCTCATGTCAGTAAGTAGGCCAGATTAAGTGGACTCATGACGCAGACCAGTAAACCCGTTGTGATAGTCCAAATTACCACGTACAATAGGAACATTCCACTGTATTTCTGCGAGTGTTACTTTCCTCGGCTGGTTTAGTGACAGACGTGTGCTAGTGTCAAATAGTGGCTATTTTGAAGCTGTCTGTGGGCTATTTATTGCTTTCTATTATTAGTTTGGTGAGGAGAAAGTGCAGCACTATCTCAGGTCTAATGGATGACTCACTCTGGTTTTATCTCCTGAGCAGGATAATCCCGGAGAGCTAAGACGAGGCCTACCTCCTCACAGCTGTGTACGTGAGGGAACTGATATTCAACAAGGAAGTATTTGTGTACTTGAACTGTAGTGCGCCCACACTGATAGATCCTCCGATATTTGGACCACAGTAGTGTCAGTATTGGCGCGACCAAAAATAGCTCTAGTGAGTTGCCAGTTATTCCTAGTTTTGCTGTTATTTCCTTTTACATGGCTCCTGGGGCAAGCATTTTTTACAGCCAAAATATACTGTACACTTAATTATTTTGGGCTGTATTGTGCATAATATGTAAAAAAAATGCATGTAGTGTTTTTAGTACCAGTAAAAGCAGTAACAAAAAGGAGTCTAAGACAAAAAAATCAAAGTTTAGTTAAATCCATTTGAAAACCTCATGCTTATGCTTATGTCTTACCTGTAAACAAATGCACAAAGCGCATCCCTCTGCATATTCTTCAAAAAAAGATATATCAGTTGCATGTGATTGGTCCTGCACTGATGGAGCTTCAGCCAGAGCTGTACAAGACAGATTTTCAAAAGTTTGTGAACTCACAAAAATCGCAAGAACTCATCTTGTTGGCAAGGCTAAAATAAGCAGGTCCAGTCCTGCTAACCCTCCGAGATAAGACGACATCTGGTCCTGACAAGATGGCCAGCACACAGATTTGTTGTGTGTTGTATCAGTTTCTAACAAAGCCCTGGCTCTTATTCAGAAATGATGCATAAACAAGTTTAATGAAAGCAGGAGGTCGCCGTGGCAGCAGAATTAGCCCATTAGATGCAGAGTTCATCACAGTGAAATTACCTCTGATTACTCTGTAGACTGCAGCGTGTGCCTCAGTCCCAGCAAATATCCTGTTGTGCAAGGTGGAGAGTTTTCTCAGCCATGGTCTCTATGACACTGAGGAAAAGTTGAGCCATAGCAGCTTTTTGAACAATAACATGTAAAGGTGCACAATGTAACTTTTCTAGTGGAAGATCTGCCACCTGCTTGTGCGAGAAGAAGATGTTATTGCCTAGAATCTAGAGCTCTAGATGGTTCAACTCTATGCCATTAAACGTGTCCATCTAGCGTTTATTTCCATGTGTGTATAGTACCTTAAAGTATTATGCAAATTCTATTTTTTTTAGCTTTGTACCTTGTTATAACATTGTTCCCTCATCAAAAATCTGAAGGTTTTATATATCATCTGTGCATGCTTAAGTAATTTAGCGATCTCTCTCCCGGGCCCTTCAAACCCTCCTTATGGTTAGCAGTACGATCCTGTACAATGCTCCGCCCACAAGCCTACGTCACCCGTGCTCCCACACGACAATTCTCCATAAATATACAAAAACATGATACAAAACTGTAACAGCAACTTGATGCGAAAAACCTGATGCGATGTGCAGCAGGTTCATTAGAGGGATGCAGCTAATTGTGTTGCTCGCTCTGAAGAGGGAGTGACTTAGCACAGAGAGCAAAGGGAGGGGAGACTCAGAGTGTCAAAAATGAAAGTGAAACTTATAAAACATGTTAATACGTCGTTTTCAGGGAATATGGCATTTTAAAAACAATAAAAGGAAACATGGTGATCTAAATGTGTTAGCAGTTAATACCTCCTCTTTAAAGCAGTCTATTCTGCAGAATTGATTTTTCAGAGCTTTTAAACCATGTTATGGTTGTTTCCCCTCACCATTTACTCACCTCAAGTTGTTTTTGGAGTGATTCGTGCATGTTTGAGCAATCTTTAATCGCTTATTTTCAAGACGCCATATTGCCGATCAATCCCCTGCCCTGTACTTACTGCCTTCTCCAGTTTTATTTTCTTTATCGGTGACACGCGTAGGATTCATTCATCATTTTGGTAGAAATGAAAAAAAAAAATCTGCTGCTGTCCATCGGAGGTGCCAATTCTTTGTTGTGATGACGTTTACGGCAGCTCCGATTGGGCACCACGGTTTTCTAAGTCAATTTGGATGAATATCACAATTTGAAATGTCCAAATTATAATATATAGTCTATAATAGAATGTTCGTTGGGTGTCATAGATTATAGCTACATAGCAGACACAAGCACAAAAGGTCTTCTTTAATAAACATTCTTACACTGTGTGGGCTCGCCTCTCCATAGATCTGACCTGTAACTTGACCTGGCTGGACCTGCGTGTCTCCAGTGCGCTTTACTTTGACTGATAGCAAAAAAAGCACAGAACAAACCTATTTTTATTACAAAATTTCTCCAAAGCCTTTACTTGACTTCCAGTTGAACAGTTACACCAGTTCTGCAAACGTATGTTATAGAAATCTTTCCATTTATCGGTGCTGTTGCGTTATTATTTGAAGTTTAAACTATTTAGATCCTCATGCCTCCTCTGAATCATTTATAAACGCGCGCAAATCAATCCCACTGCTCTACTTTGCATCTTCTTTAGTCCAAATTTAGCAAAGGCACTACTGTCGAAGATACCACAACGCGTCTTTTATCTCCCCTCAACACCCGTCCCTGGTTACTGTTGCTATGCTTGCCGGATTGTTGCCGTCACCGGTGCATTCGATCGGCACGTCAGCGCGTCCAGGGAGTCTAAAAACGGCTTTCTATATTACAGCGTATAATGAGGGGGCCTTCATCAGTGCTGCCTCCAAATGTCAGGGAAGCTCTAATGATCGCACAGACGCAGACCCGCGTGTACATCACGTGTTTGGCCTTGTATCGACTAGTCAATACCTTTATGCAACTGTTTCGTTTCCTCCGTCTCTGTCTTGGTGTAGTTTGCATGTAACTGCTCGCCATTGTCTCGTTGAACTTGTTACTTCAAGAACTCATTGTCTGACAAAAGAAACGTGTCCCCAGTGCAGCGAATGCTAACTTATGTAATAATATTAGTGTGGTCAATGAACTTGTTGAGTGCGCGTGTTATGTAAGTATGTATAGATGCACTGTAGATCCACTTGTCTCCATAAAACCCTACACCCAGAAGGTTGCCCGATACGATGGATATTATTAAAGGCTAATTATAAACAAAGGCGTCGCTGTTAGGTCTGGTTCTATGTTACAGAATAGACTCGCCCGTGATTAAGAAGTGAGAGTCATGCAAAGGCCACAGCAGTGAAGACAGAGGGGGAGAAGTCTTGTGCGCCGGCCGCTGCTCTTGGTGCAATGCAGAGCAGATTGCCATGGAAACGCGCGGAGGGAAAGCGCAGATGAGGAGGAGGGGAATAAATAGGATGGAGCAGATCAGCGGCGCTTCGTACTGTGTTAGAAGAAGGTGGGGTTGGGGCGGGTGTGTGTGACCAGGAGGGGAGGGGCGGGTAACAAGTGTTCACATCAAGTGCAATGACAAGATGGAGATCCACTTGAGTTGTGTACACTCTGGTTCAGGTTTCTTACCATAGCAAAGTTTGGCTTTTTCTAAGGAAGGTTTTCTGTTTCATTTATTCGAGTCTGGGATCGGCACAATGTGGAAACGTGTGCGAATTTGCCTCCTGATAGATACTGTTATTTCTCCGTTTCTAATGCAACTCTCTCGATGTAATGGTTCGATAATCATCTAGCTACACTGCGCTAATGTGAAAACCCTCCTTCGAACATGACCGGTACGTCCAAGTGAGCTACGGCCAAATCGCTGTATCATAAAGTATGTTTTGAAATGATGGAGGGAGGCCGAGACTGTCGCCATGGTGCCATTTCTCAAGTGGCATTGTCTGGTCCTGATCTGATGCGGAGGTTGCCATGGCAGCAGGTGCACGGGGTCTGTCTCGACGTGATGCTACAAACACACAGACATACAGCCTGCAGGATTATAAATAGAACGCTGCATGAGTATCCTTCTCACCCCCTGTATCTGTCATTATTCAGTTTTGGGCTCAGTACTTGTTAATGTACCTGCTCCTATTCTACACAAAATGTTGACGTGTTATTCACAACTGCACAATTCTGGCTTTATTACAGCTATAGTTCATCATTTACCTGTGTGACTTCCTTAGATACATGGGATGTTTTACGCTTGAATGTCAACTTAAGATAAAAAGGTTACTTATTTGCACTCCTCTTTATAATTTGTTTTACGTTTCATGCAGATAATGGGACCAAGAAGCTACGCAGCGCGATCCGGCGGAGCACAGAGACGGGTTTTGCGGTCGAGATGAGGAGCAGAGTGACGCGGCAGGGGAGCAAGGACTCAACTGACGGCAGCACCAACTCCAACAGCTCCGACGGAACGTAAGTAACCAGAGAAATACGCCCTTTCACGCAGCCAGTCGGGCTTTTAATAAGCGTGTCCCGCCGTCAGGTTTGTCTTCCCAACCCCACGTCAAGCGCCAGACCGGCAGTTCAGTGACTTCCTGGACGGACTCGGCCCTGCTCAGATTGTGGGTCGGCAAACTCTAGCTACACCCCCCATGGGTAAGTCTTGAGCCATGAATAAGTAACTAACTTTTGTAATGGGGAACCAAGAATGAACAGAATCTAGACTAGACCATTTTTAAGTCTTATTTTTAAGTCATATTAGGTATATAAAGCAGGCCTCCGAAATATTACCCAGCTTCCAGTTCATCGTAGAACAAACGAAAGATTAAAATAGATTTGCAGGTAACCAGAAGAATGAGCAGAAGTCGCACTCTCACAAATAGTACAGACTGTTCTCATGCTTAGTGCTTCTTTGCTCATTTATTTTTTATCATAAACATGTTGTGGAAGATACCAAGCTTCCCATTCCAATCTAGTTTTTATGTGGCATTGTTCTTTGGGTGCTAAATATAGAAATTCTGCTAACTGTGTAGCTTGATCATTATCACATTTGAAATATTAAAGGTAGAACGGCTTATTCCTGTCGTGTGGAAAGAAAGACTCGTAAAGATGCAATCTGATTCTAAATTGAATCATTTGTTTTATTCACCTACCATTTATATAATTTCTATTTATCATAATAAGAAGGTTTTAACTTGTAAAATCACATTTAAGAGGGTTTATGGACAGATATAGAGCAATTGTGTCTCCCTCTGCTGGTAGAAGCCTGAACTTGATCGTGTGGTTGCATTACTGTGGAGTGTGCCGCTGAATATTGGATTAGATTACATTAGCCATTACTGCCTCTTTACTGAGAAATTAGAGACGCAAAAGACAGACAGCAGACGTTTATATCACTGCACACTGACAATCATACAGCATCAGGGCAGCAGTGGCAGTTTTCATGTGAACCTGATACGGTCCAGTGGAATACATTTCACTACAACAACTCACTTCTTGTTTTTAGTAGAGAAATTGTCGCAGGGCACATGGAAACCCATCGAAATCTTATATCTATTCAACTTACTATTGTTTGCTGGCCCTGCTTCAGCACTGTCTCCTCAAACATTTTATGCAGAGTGTACAGGAACAAAATGTTAAGGAGGCAGTCGCAGACGGGGTCAGAAGTATGAATGCAAGTTTTCAATCAATGTGTTTTGTTCTAGGGGATGTTTATGTTGGCATGGTGGACAGAGGAGGGCAACTGGAAGTGGAAGTCACTCAAGCCAGAAGCCTGACCCCAAAACCGGGCTCCAAGAACTTACCAGGTAACACCTGTTTGTGAATCTCTGAGTTTCCAAACAGACGTTACAATTTCCGCCTTTTTGTCTCTGCAGCAACCTACGTGAAGGTGTATCTTTTGGAAAATGGTATGTGTTTGGCCAAGAAGAAAACCAAAGTAGTAAAGAGAAACCTGGATCCCACATACCAGCAGACTCTGCTGTTCGATGAAAGTCCTCAGGGCAAAGTTGTGCAGGTACTAGTTACATCCGTATTACATTCATTATGCAGTTTCTTGTTTTGACAAAGTTATTATTTGGTTCCCAGGTAATAGTGTGGGGGGATTATGGGCGTATGGACCACAAGTGCTTCATGGGAATGGCTCAGATCCTCCTGGAGGACTTGGACCTGTCCGCCACTGTCAGTGGCTGGTATAAGCTGTTCCCTACCTCCTCTCTGGCAGACCCCAACATCGGCCCCCTGACCAGACGCCTCTCTCAGTCGTCTCTGGAGAGTGCCACCAGCCCCACCTGCCCCTAGACTCTGACACACATTTGTGCTGTGCTGGGGCCTGCAAAGGGAGATGCACACTCCACGTTCAAGTACTGCCATCCAGAACTGTACATTTAGATGTGCTCATAGTCTCACACCACACACTGTCTGACTTTGGTTAGCGCCTCCTGCAGGTGGACACAATGAATTAGAAGATGTAGCATTAACATTTCACCATCTCGAACAAGGACTCACCTGGTGCCATGTCAGCCATTTTCAGATCTCATCCCAGGGCCATCCCGATGCCAATTTATAAACTCTATGCCAAACTAAGAAATCTTTATTTTTTAAAACCAAAGCAATTGTCATTGTTGTTACTCTTATTATTGTAGATGAGTAGTAGTATCAAATGGATATGTAGCAAAGTCAGTGACTTAGATGTAATGCAAAAAAGACAAAGCATCCTAAACCCATGAGTTGAAAATAACAGACAGAACATGACCATGGCTTAAATATGGATCCACATAATGATGATTATGTGAAGTAGCCACATGCTCTGCTATTGTATTATTTCTCACCACAGAGTGGATATACTCTCTATTTGTGTTGCTGTATGTACCAGCTGAATTCTGCATGTTTGCTTGCTACCCTCTAAGAGACATTTGATAAAAAGCGCAAGTGCTTTATATATTTTTTAGCTTGTTTTACTGCTGTAAAAAAATATAGTGCCACTTTCTTTTGCGGTTGTGAATCTTATGAAGGGAGATAATGAGAAGATGACAAAAATATCTGATGCATTGCCACATGCAAGACAGTGGAAACAGTTATATAGTGTAAAGGACCAGGGCCTTTTGCTCTAGCAGCTCTAGTCTGGAGGGTTTAGTCTGGAGGGTTTAGTCTGGAGAGTTCAGTCTGGAGGGTTTAGTCTGGAGGGTTTTGTCTGGAGGGTTCAGTCTGGAGGGTTCAGTCTGGACAGTTCAGTCTGGAGGCTTCAGTCTGGAGAGTTTTGTTTGTAGGGTTCAATCTGGAGGGTTCAGTCTGGAGGTTTTTTTTTGAGGGTTTAGTCTGGAGAGTTCAGTCTGGAGGGTTTTGTTTGGAGGGTTCAGTCTGGAGGGTTCAGTCTGGAGGGTTTTGTTTGGAGGGTTCAGTCTGGAGGGTTTTGTTTGGAAAGTTTAGTTTGGAGAGTTTTGTTTGGAGGGTTCAGTCTGGAGGGTTCAGTCTGGAGGGTTTTGTTTGGAAAGTTTAGTTTGGAGAGTTTTGTTTGGAGGGTTCAGTCTGGAGGGTTCAGTCTGGAGGGTTTTGTTTGGAAAGTTTAGTTTGGAGAGTTTTGTTTGGAGGGTTCAGTCTGGAAGGTTTTGTTTGGAGGGTTCAGTCTGAAGAGTTTTGTTTGGAGGGTTCAGTCTGGAAGGTTTTGTTTGGAGGGTTCAGTCTGGAAGGTTTTGTTTGGAGGGTTCAGTCTGGAGGGTTCAGTCTAGGAGGTTTTGTTTGGAGGGTTCAGTCTGGAGAGTTTTGTTTGGAGGGTTCAGTCTGGAAGGTTTTGTTTGGAGGGTTCAGTCTGGAGGGTTCAGTCTAGAAGGTTTTGTTTGGAGGGTTCAGTCTGGAGGGTTCAGTCTAGAAGGTTTTGTTTGGAGGGTTCAGTCTGGAAGGTTTTGTTTGGAGGGTTCAGTCTGGAAGTTTTGTTTGAGGGTTTTGTTTGGAGGGTTTTACGTGGAGGGTTTTGTTTGGAGGGTTCTGTTTGGAGGGTTTTGTTTGGAGGGTTTTGTTTGGAGGGTTTTGTTTGGAGGGTTTTACGTGGAGGGTTTTGTAGTCCTTGGTTCTTAGGTGTTAAAGTCACCAATGGCATTATCTTTTTTGCACTTTACATGTTATGATAGGAAAGTATTAGACAGAATAACCTGATGATATGCACACAGCTTCAACCAATTAAAACCTTTAAGACTCTTTGGAAAGTCATTTCCATTGGACTGACTTCTTGTCAGAGTGAACTGGCCAGCAGGGTGTCAACACAACATCAAATTAGTTTTACTTATGTGCCGTTTTCTGTCAGACCATTTTGGGATTTTAAAAAAGGCACTTTACCCTGTTTTATTGATAACAGCTGCTGCAGTGACTTCTGTCAGACGTATGAATTATTTTAATAACATTCTAATTATGGAATATTTAAGGTATAGTCTGTACTGAGGACTATACAACTTTGTGTCAGATTTTTTAATTCTATTTAAAGCTTTCATTATCAGTTTATTGAGAAAATTAGAAACCACTTTCTTGGTTTACAATCGCCTGCAGTAGGCACTGGGTTTAATGTATATAAAATACATCAAAAAAGGGCAGCCTATTTTTTCATTAGTTTTGCTTTCCAGTTACAAGAGCAGAATAACACATTTGTTTCTGTAATTGTGTGTGTTTTTTACAATAACGGATAACTCAGACCAAAATAACCCACTTAACACATTTTGAACAAAGGGAATAATCTCTGATAATCTTGAATTTTTGGGAGGAGCTTGGCAGTCATGTGGCACCTCCCATTCTACAAATATATATATTGTATAGAGCCCCAAGGTCTATGGTTCAAACATATATCGACCAATTCCTTGCTGGCTATTTAATGTTTTAGTGTCTTTATATTAAATAAATGTATGTATATTTTGTGAGCAGCTGGCATGACATTTACATTTCTGTATACATTTGATTCAAAATGTTACTTGCAAGTGGCAGCATTGAAAGAACATGCTAATTTCAAAGGGAGTTTAGCATAAGGGAAACAGTTGGCTTGTTTTACATCCCTGCTGGGTGCTGAATGTTTTGTCTCTATATTTAAAGAACAAAGAATATATTCAGACTTATCTTGGGGTGTATACAGTTTGCCCCTTTTGTTGTATATTGTAGCCCAAAATATCCAGAACTATTTGTGTAAAGGAAGCGATGCTTTCTGAAAGACTTCAGAAAGACCTCTGTTGCATTTCATGTGACAGATCTGAATGGTTTGACTTGGGAACCAAAAGGAGAGTTGTACTTGACTTTTTCTAAAGTGTGTTGTGTGTGTCTCCTTAAGAGCTGCATGTAATATAGTGTGCTGCAAGAGTCAGGAAGAGAATTCTGAGAACTGAATACAGGGCTTTGATCTAATGCTTCGTAGTCTTAACTGTGCTTCTTTATCAGAGGTGTCTAAACCTTAGCCACAGCACCATTTAAGCAGCCAGCCACTCACCTATGGCTTAATAAATGGGTCTATGAGGGAAATATGTCTTACATTTCACCTTCGTACGGCCTCTTTATCCCTGTCCTACGACCACAGAGAAGTAGATTGTGAATGGACATGTGAATTAAATCCCATGTTATCGGGAGTGTGTTTTTAGTAGGAAGTTCTCATTCCAAAAATGTGGACATCCCTTGTAAATGTAAATGAGTTATGGCTCACCATTGTTTAGCTATAGCACACTACTTTTAGCAAACATGCTATTTCCTGTTTGTATTGCGTGTGTTTTGTCAGTTATATCAGTTCATGTCTCGACTTCTTCCCGGTCACAGAGGCAGGTGGTCACATAGAAAGGCATGAGTTTGCTGCATTGTGGTTGGAGCTTTGGTTTGACGCTTGATACACACAAACTTTGGCTGTAAAGACAGTTGGACTGTGCAGAGCATGGTGATGTGCGTTTATGACGGGTCTTTTGTGGCAAAATAGCAACTTGTGGCAGGAAGAAGCATTTCTCTGAAATGATGAGGATACTTGGAATGTAAACTGCTCGCTCACTTACTCTATATGAAACTCAAATTGTGCAAAAACTATTGTTGAAATGTCTCAGTTTTATTTTTGTACAAAGGAAAGTTCTATTCAGAGCTAATGGTTTGAGCACGGCAAGGTTGGCAAATCTCTTGCAAAATCGAGGGCTTTTTCAGTTTACAATGGCCTTATTTTGTGTGGACATTGTTTCAATATTGTAGCACACAACTGAAGGTTCTGACCAATATATTTTGCTTGAAATATTGTATGAACTTATATAAATATATGTGTGTACATAGTTTTCTGAATGTATTTACAAACCCTTCAACAAGGACTGAGTCTGAGTTTTGTCTTATGGTTTACTACTGTCTCTTTGAGAACTTTCAGGGAGCTGTCCTGCACTGGAGCAGGCTGACCCTGTACTGTACACTTACTCCAATATTTTTCATTCTTAGCACACTCTAAAATGAGCATCACTTCTGTTTTGCAAACGATTCTTTGATTTATTTACATTTGCAGCAGAAGGATTGCACTTTCCTACCCTAGAACCATAGTTATGAAATATATTCCATTTCAAATATTTTTAGTTCAATCTTTTTTAAGATTCTATGATGATGAGTCTAACACGTTGCAAAGGCCATGTGGTTACTGGAATTTCTACAGATGCAAATTCACTTTTTCAAAATGCTGTATCACATGGTAGCATACTCTTAGCCTTCCACACTCTGGATTATTTATGGTGGCAATAAGCCTTGGCTGTAGCCTCTTACTGTAGGTTAGTATTGACCTGTTCTTTACTCTGTAGCTGAGGGCACAGCCGCTCCTAACAAACCCAATCAGCTCCAGCCTTCGACAGGCACAAATTTCAATCGAATATTTGCCTTTCAGATCAATGTAGCAGCTTTGAAACTCGATCCAAACACTCCCCAGTTATTTGTTGCTTTGTGAAATCATGAGCTGTTGTAATTGTTTAAAACGTTATGTGTGAAATCAGCACAAACTGCAGGCAGCCAAGTCTTCTCTTAAGACTGAAATCTTTAAAAGAGAAAAAGAAACCAGCCAAGCACAAAGAAAATTCCCATCACATGTTAAAAGCAAAAATAACTCATGGTCGGCACAGAGTATCCTGGTGTTGTCAGAATGCTGGTGTATGTAGATGTCTCACTAATTGGCATACTCCTACAATCTAAAGTCTTTATAAAGTGTTTTCAAAGGCTAAGCGAAGCAGACTGATGCAAGTGGGTTGTTTATGGCATAAAGGAACAGGAAGCTGTACTTTTCTACCTGTGCTTTGTAAATGTTTTCTATGTGCAGTATTTGATAATGTAAAACTGGTATTTTTGTGGTTTGTACGCTGCCCAATTGATTACTTAAGGTGCACGTAGTTTTTTAAGAAAATGGAATTAAAAGGAAAAAACTTTGGGGATTCAAAAGCCTGTATTTGCATGCCCTCGGACATCTGGACACAATGTCAATAAAGTTTATCAATCACCAGTGCAGTGCTGTGTCGTGTTTTCTTCTGTGTAAATCAATGTAAAGGGTCCTCCGTTCTGTCAGAGCATCACACACATCGGTCAAATAGTAAAGGATGGAGATATGAAACCTTTTTCTGACTTAAAACCACAATTCAACTTAAAAGAATCTGGGATATTTCAGTACTTCAATTTAAAATCGGGATAATAGGAGTAATAAAGGACACAGACTTAAACTTTAACAGCCACACCGAATCAATAACATCTGCAGCTTTTTACCAAAAATCAAAGGTATACTGTCAAAACCAGACTTGGAGAGACTTATCCATGCATTTGTCTCCAGTAGGTTAGACGACTGTAACGTCCTGCTCACCGGCCTCTCCAAACGAGCGTTAAGACAGCTGCAGTACATCCAGAACACTGCTGCTCAGGTCCTGACTAGAACCAGGAAGTACTTCACACATGTGTCCTGTGCTCAGGTCTCTGGCTCCTGTGGCTCAGAGAATAGACTTTAAAGCAGCTCTGCTTGTTACAAGTCTCTCCATGGACCAGCACCAAAGAACATCTCCCACATGTTAGAGCCACATGAAACATCTCACACTCTGAGGACTTCAGGGACCGGCCTCCTGCTGGTGCCAGAGTCCGGACTAAACCAGGACTAAACCAGGACTAAATCAGGACTAAATCAGGACTGAACCAGGACTAAACCAGGACTAAACCAGGACTAAACATGGGGAATCAGCGTTTCAGTTTTCTGCAGCTAAAACCTGGAACATTCTTCCTGAAGATGTGAGACAGGCCTCTACTTTGACAATGTTTAAATCCAGGCTCCAAACAGTTCTGTTTAGCTGTGCATATGACTGAAAGGTCATATTTTGATATTACGTCTTTCTTATTCTGTAAAGCACTTTGAATTACTTTGTGTACCAATTGTACTATACAAATAAACTTGCCTTGCCTAAAATGTATCGTTTAAAGTTACCTGTCAAAGGTAATTGTACCAGCAGCAAAAAGTGTGACAATAATAGATGTTGTTATCATTATTATTATTATTATTATTATTATTATTGTGAAAAGGGAAAAAAGCACAACCAAAGTCATGTAAAAAACGAGTAAACTGTACCCCTCCCCCTTTCCCTCCAACCTGCCCCTTTTTTAAATATTGTAAGTGTGTTTGTTTGTTGTCGTCACACTGTGTCCTGTGTTGTATTGTATAAATAACAGTGTCTTTATAAAACAATCCAAAAAGCAAATCAATATTGTAATTTTTAATATTTTTCACTAATACAGTTATGCCACTAATGTACTCAAGTGAAAGTGAGAGAATTGAAAATGAACTTTCTTGAAACAATTTAAGCTAAAATATCCAGTGACGCTAGTTTCTGTCATAAAGTACAAGGAAACATACATTCGTTGTGTGATGTACTACATGTCTTAAAGTATAGCATACACTTGTAATTGAAGCATTATTGCCCAAATATCTAGACTTTTGGACTTGACCCAAGCGCATAAGAAAGTGTCTTTGGGCTCAATTCATTTGCAGCAATAAATAAATACTTTGTTTTTTTAATTAAAGTATGAAATAATATTAACCAGGAAACGCTATCGATAAAAAACTCAATCAATACAAAGTGAAAGGACATACAGAAACCTCAAAAAACAACGACAGCATCACAAGTTTACGCCGTACACATTCAAGATATGGTCAGTGTTGGTCTCGACAGGGAAAGACATTCAGAAGATAGTCAGAAAACCAGATTGCAGAGACACAGTCAGACTGGTATTTACATTCATGCAATTCACAGAAAGACCTCATTTATGCATCTGCCCCGTTTGAGCTATACACACATTCAACGGGGCAAGAGGTCTCCATTTTACACAGGTAGATTTTACATTTCAACAACGCGCCCGGCCCTTTATGGAAGCAGCACAGTGACTGAACTGTGTGAGCGGTTATGGTCAGAGGTAAAGAGCTGCAATGCAAAATGTACTTATACTAATCTCTTAAAAATTAGAAATATTTGTGAGTACTGCAAAACCAGGACACAGCTAGTCCTCTTTGGTTATGCCAAATTCACTGCTGGATAATGAGTGAAGGTATAACTTTAGCAAGCCCTTTTAGATCCTTTATAGAATGCAACGTGTGGATCTACAGGTAAACCTAGATAATAAAAGCAGTAATAATAACATGGTACTTTTAGAATATTTATCATTCATTAATAACTATAATAAATTACATGATGATTCGTGGATTTAGCCTTACCTAGCTTAGCATTGTCTATTGTATCAGTGCTTTACACGCATAAAGACTAAACCAAAACGGAATTAAAGTAAAAAGTATTGCTTATGAAAAACACTTGCTACAGCAAAAATAACAGTGTAACGCTGCATAGACGGATTCATGCAAAGCACAAGGCTAAAAACTTAGACTGAACAACATGCAGTAAAAACATTCAACAAATTATATATATTGCATCATGTTGTAAAGAAAAAACAACTTTGCACTTCAGGCACACGCAGGGTTAAGCTAGGCTAGGCTGCATCAACTCTCCACTCAAGTTCATTCATATGCATCCATAAGTTGACGAATCACAACAAAGCAAATATTCCTTGATCAATGTGCAAAAATACAGCTTGTTTTGTTCATTTGAAAAAAAAAAAAAAACCAACAAAAACCCCAAAACAATCAAAGGCAAGCACTGACTCCCGACATAGCAGACGATATCGACAGACCAGAAACGCAGAACCACGAGGCTGAAAAGGTTGATTGGAGGAGGTAGGAGAGGTCACCCCACCCCTGGTACTGCTCCTCTGGTTATGTCCAATGGTGAGTCTCGTCCTTAGATTCACACAGTTAATTGATCCGCCCGCTGTGATGTCACTTCCTGGTTTGTGTGAGCTGGGAGCAGATCATTTCCATACATGCGCGGTCATGTGTGCCGAGCTCGGAGCCGCAGAGCCTCCCATGTGCTGATTGTTGTAGCTCATCATGTTGTTAGAGTGGTAAGCGTTCAGACCTGCCATGTGCTGGGTGAGCTGAAATACAAAAATAACACGTTTATAAGTCAATTAAACACTAGACATGCAGCTCTGACTATAGTTTTTGACGACTGGTTCCTCCTGATGTCTATTTGTACAGCTTCCCGTGTATTGTCTGTACAAAAGTCTGTCTCAATATAAAATACTTCCAGTAAATGTATTCATAAAGTTATTAAGTGAACGGTAACAAGCTTTGCTACTATGCATTTATGCTTTTCCAAAAGTAATAAGTAGGCCTGGAACGATAACAAATTTTATTGATGAAGAAAATATAGACGATAAACAATAATATTGAAACTAATTTATGCTACTGACACAATAACCCTAATGTAGAATTGTCCCAAAAAACGAGTCTAAATCTACAATATTGTTAAAAAACCATGAGCTACAATAAATAAACAGCAGAATGAAACACTTTAGTACTTAGTTTGTGTCTATAATGAGTCATAGGAGTGATTTATTCAACCGTTTAAGGCTTAAATCTTTTCTTATAACCCATAAAATAACCAAAAATTTCCCAGTAGCGCAAAAAAATGCACACTCCATAAATATTGAACCCAAAAGATATTGTTCCAGCTTTCATATATTGAACAATAAGTCGCTATATTCATTATCGTGACAGGCCAAGTAATAAGGTCAGTCAATGGCAGCATGTTGTTCTAAAACCCCTCCAGCTAAAAGTGTCCATTTCACCTGTGCGATGTTCCACTGCAGCTGCTGAGCCTGTTGTCCGTACATTTGCTGCTGCCCTAACACCCCGCTCTGCGGCTGAGCTCCCATCATGCCGCAGTGCTGCTGTGCCACCATGCCGGGGGCCATCGCGCTCATGTACCCAGGAGGAGCTGAGTTCGACTGAGGCAGGACGCCCTGAGCACCCACAAGGCCGTGCTGCTGTTGCCCTATTAGGTTGTTCTGGACTCCCAGCCCCATGTTCTGCTGAGCTGCCACCATGGTGCTCTGCTGTTGTCCCATCAGAGGCATTTGTGATGTCATCATCCCCCCTGGCATGGGCGCATGCTGGACCAAGGAATGGTACGAGCCAAAAGTCTGGGCTGCGTATCCCATCTGGTTCATGTACAAGCCTTCAGAGACACACAGAGGCATGACAAGAGGAGACAACAAGAGTTTACAAATGTCTTCATATTAGACGACTGTGTCTTTGCTAAATGAAAAACCCATAAAGTGCTAAACCAACAACATTCAGTTAAAGCAAACAGACTCAGAGGAAGCAAACATAAATGTCTATGTTTAGGACATCTTTCTTCCTCTCTTTCTTACACATTTGCTGAAAATGTTATATTATATTGTTTTATAATCCAACATGAATGGTTTATGCTTCAACCCAACAAACAAACAAACAAACAAACAAAGCACTGCAGAGGTAAGTCTTCACTCCTCACCGTGAGCGGCCATGCTGTTGGCGTGCACTGAGGGAGTTGATGCGTACAGGGAGAGAATGGAGTCCTTGGAGAGCTTCTTGACCTCTTCTTTCTTTGGAGCTGGATCTAAAAACAGACTGAGGTTTTCAGGCACTGATGCAGTCACTCGGCTGTGTGGCAGAGAGCTGGTGACGGGCTGGAGAGGAAAGAGGGTAGAGAGAGTTACCAATATGTTGCAAGTGATCTGAAAATAGAACAAATATTTGAAAGAGCCAAAATAGTTGTCCTTACTGTGGTTTTAGCGGAAGAGGACGATGGCAAAGAGTTGAAAAGATCTAACCCTGTGTGGTTTAAGGCTGGGCTCTCAAAACTGTCTGAAATAGGCATTTGACCATTTGATAGAGAAGGACTTGGAGTGTCTGAAACACACATTATACATTATAATCTTCTCTGTCTACACATTACTATGAATAATATACAACAGTATAGCATGTTAAAAATGTACCTAATCCGAGCAGATCTGTGACTGCCTGGGAATCCGTTTTTGGGCTGGTGTCTTTTTTCTTTCACATAAATAATTGAAATTGTTAGTTAATAAATATTGCTTTGAATGTGCTTTTATGGACTTACCAATTTCATCTTCTCAAACACCACTGGCTCCTTTGGTATATTGTCGCAGCTTTTTTCTTTCTGTAAAGTATAATTATTATAATTGTAGTGGCACAGTCAACAAAAGACCCAGAGCTATTGTATTCTATACACAGCAACAACAGACGGTATCACCCAGATGCAATTATCTGATGTGAGTAATAGTAACTTACTTTCCACCTTTGACATATGGTTCTGGGGGCACCCCTAGAATTAGGCCTGTCACAATAACAAATTTTGAAGTTCGATATATTGCTGAAGTAAATATAGACGATAAACAATATTATTGAAACTATTTTAATAGATTCTTTTTCCAGACCAAGGTTTAGTTTGTTTTCATACCTGACAGTTTTGACTGCTCACTATAAACCAGGACGAGGGGGCTTTTTTACTCTCACACACCTGAGATACTGTCCTGAAGAAGTCAGACTGCAGGTGGCGCTGTGGTCCTGCCTCCACCGGAAGGAAGACAGCGCCAAAATGTGTTTAAATCAGCCGACCGGACACGTCACAGCAACATCACGTGACCACTCTGAGGAAGTGAGCTGTCAAAACTGTCAGGTGTGAAGACAAACTAAACCTTGGTCCGGAAAAAGAATAAATTAACAGAAGATCAGATGAACCTCATTGGACTAATACTGAAACTAATTTATTCCACTGACACAACAACCCCAGAGCAGATTTAAACCACAAAACTATTCTAAATCTACAATATGGTTAAAAAACAAGGAGTTACAAGAAATAAGCAGCAGCATGAAACTGTAATGAGTCATAGAAGTTATTAACTCAACCTTCTACAGCTCAGATCTTATCATACAGCCACAAAATGAACAACAGTTTCCCATAGAAGTTATAACTCAACCTTCTACAGCTCAGATCTTATCATACAGCCACAAAATGAACAACAGTTTCCCAGCTGTGCAAAGAAAAAGCCCCATAATAAATATTGACCCTAAAGAAATATTGTTCCATCTAAAATATATTGAACTGTAACTCGATATAATATTTATAATGACAGGCCTACATAGAATCTGATGTTTGAGATGGAGAGCAGTGGCCCACGTGACATAAACATGGAATCCATATATGTTGAACCTCATCGTTTTTGTTGTTTACGTCCACTAACTTGACGTTCATCTTAAAGTGCTTTCAACTTACAGCTATTGTACCTCACTAAATAATTTAAAAGGAACTCTTATGTAAAAAGGACCTATTTGTGCTGACAGAGGAGACACTGAACTTTTGTTTCATGAGGATTGTACCAGCAATTACCATAAACCAGGTCAAAACATCTTCATTTTAACAGTTAAAGGGTCAGTCAAATATCTGTCCTGCCGTCCTCCCCAGTCAAGTCAAACTGGGGTCTTTAAACCTTATGACGTCACATGATCACCACGTATTTCATTTGTTGTGGCCTTACCCTGAGCATCTGTATATCGATGACTTTATCCATGTACTTCTTCTTCTCATACTTGTCTCTTATAAAGATCTCAGCTGACTGGTCGGTCTCTGGGCGCTGGAAGCACTCGGGAAGGAAAGCCTCATAGAGACGTTTGGCCTTGGCATTTCCCATCTCCTGAACACACTGGAACAATGCACTTCACTGTGTTAGCAGCTCAACCAGTTGTTATGATACTAAAAAATAATATACGGTCTTGTTTTCAGATTGAGTTGTGAAGTTGCCGGTGGTATTATTATGAAAGTGGTAAAAGTGTAGTTCTTGCTAAGACGTGGGGGACTCACCTGGACCTGTTCTTCGGTCCACTGGTCCAGATTGACAGACTTGACTTTGGAGATGTGAACTCCCAGGTTTCGATGGATCCCGGCACATCTGATACACACAAACACACCAAGGTTCCAAGATGCCCATCGTGGTCCTGAAGAAAAGGGGGAAAAAATAAATAAATAAAATAACTGCAGTGGAGCTGCTATGTAGTGTGTGAATGTGAGTCGCTTGTAAATATTTAAAATGTGTCCATCTCCTAGAGCATGTGGGTATTAAAACTTTATTTTTTTTGCTACTAAACTGCGCATATGGTGTTTTAACAGTCAAAAACTGAGTGTGCGCTGCCTCCAGTGCAATTCCGAGTACTACGTGACATCACACAGGACTGCCCTGATTACAGACAAGTGTTTCTGATCACAAACACCTGGCTGGAGGGGGGGAGTTTGAAGCGTGGATCCCCGTTAGACCAATCACACTGTTCCTTATACCTCTAGACTCCGCCCCTCCTCCCCCCTCACTCTCCTCTTTAATCCTCCAGTTACTGCCCAGTTTAGCTGCTTTATTTGAAATGTGGTTTACGTGTTTAATTTAGGTGTTTAGTCCCACTTTAAATCAGAAATACTAGTGTAAGACAATACAAAGAAATTGCTTACAACTACATGAAGAAATTGTTGATTCATTGAGAGTAAATTACACTCCAAAGTTTGAACAAAAACAATGTTTCAAGTTTTCTGAAAGATTTTAGGAAAACAATAGAAGACATCAACCCAATGCTGCAAACTTTATGACTCCCCGAAACCAACCCCCCGTCCTTCTGTTCCGTATTTTGCCCACGCGCGTTGGAGAACCACCAGACTCCACCGCTTGGCTAATCTTGCACAGAGACAGCAGACCTCGTTTTGACCTTGTCCATGCAAATGCCCTGCTGCCCCCTAGAGGGACGGAAGGCACAAAACGTTATCAAAAGCCATTAAGAAGTTCTTACACAGAGGAAACAAAATAAAGTTGTATGCAACATATTCCAGAAGTTTAGTGAGTTCTTACAATCTCATAAATTGCCGGTCTACTCTTCTAACAACCCCAAACACCTACACACTCATTGTTGTGGCCATGAAGTTCCCCTTTTGTGAAATTTCCTCTCTTCCTCTTTCACATCAACTTTGTGCGTACATTCCAAGCCTTTAATTAAGATTTCAACCATTAGCTGATATATTTTGTGTTACGCCAAATTTACTTTTTAGTTGCAACTTGAAAATAACAGATCTCTACGCGATTTGACGTTAATTATTACTTTAGTCACTAAGTACTAGCCCCTCTCATACATGAATAATTAAAATGCTTGCGTAAGTTTTTTTTTTTTTTTTTTCCTGTTTTCGTTGGAAAATAAAATCCAAAGTTTGAACAGAGCAGAAGCTGGTTGGTTGAGTCACTGAGCATTTGAGGTCACCCGAAAAATAACCCAATTCTGCAACTAAACTGATCACACTACTTTGCCATGAAATATCTGAAAGGTAAATTCACAAATGTTGAACCTGATCATTTCTATAAGTGACTAGACCCAAGAACTCACTGTATTGCAACAAAAAAATGCATTTTAAAACCATTCATTTTAGCTGTCCCCAACTGTATTAAATAATATTGGCCTGTACAATATTGTGATGAAGTAATAGTAAAGCTCAGGCGACCCTCTGTAACTCCACATACAGTCTGTTGTGTAATTAGGTGAATATGACCTGAATAATATAAACACAATGCGCTGTTATCTAACCATACTGTTCATCATGACATATAACGGTAGAGACCTACAGTGATTTTTACTTTTGCCACTTTATTTGAACAATTGTTATGCAGGCTGATTGAACACAAGCAGGTGCCTGGCGTTCATTAACCTATTTCTCACAGGGATAAATACTTTGGCCCTTGTTAATCTCAAAGCTCATGCCATATGCAAGAGCTTACCCTCAAGTAAAATGGCATGTTCATATTCAGCCATCTTGGTCCACAGTGGCTTTGTGAGCAGATGGACCTTCCTCATTATTTAGAATGTGACCACAACAATATGTTTGGCACCAGTGAAGTGGCTCTGTGCTCCTCCAGGCTGTGACTCACGCCGTACGAGAGCGCCCAATACAGGAGAACATGCAATATGGAAAATAATACGACTGGCAGTATACGGCACCAGCGTCTGTGCTGGAGACATTATTCATTTATGAAGAGATGCAAGGCTCAGGACAAACTGTGATCTTTTTTTTACTTTGTAACTGTGTGTTATTGCCAACACAAAATACACCTTATATCCACATAACACATTTGGTGTTAATGGCACAATTACACATTTGTAGTGCTGTGCACCAAAAGCTTACATAGAATATTCTGCCCCTTCAGCCTGCAGCCTTGTGTGATATCACATAAAATAAAATAAGATAAAGCATTTTGGAGGCTCAGACTGTGTGACAGTGGACACCACATTGCTCTTTCTCTCCTCTGTCACATATAGCCCAGGATGATGAGCTCCTGCTCTGGTCACAGATGCCCTGGGGCAGGCTGAGAGGTGCACTTTCCTCTTGATGATGGTAGTTTCATCATCATGGGTGAAGAGAGTCCAAACAAAAACACAAATGTATGAGCTGGGTAAGGTGGATTTGAACAGCCTTCTACTGCCTCATAAAATAGCTGTGCCAAAGAGAAGCTTCTTCTCTGCCCATAACAATAATTCAATAATGCCTCATTATGACACAATGTGAATTGTTTTCCAGTGGCATGTTGTGTACTCATCACTATCCAGCTGAGCCTATAGGGACCTGCTGCTCCTCTGACAGCCCTCGACAGGACGCCAGACCGACTGAGGTTTTGGTGTAACCAGGTGATGTCTCCATAGCAACCACAGCACATAAACACAATTACAACGATGGGAAATTCAGGAGGGGATGCTATTATTGCAGTGTGTACACATGCATAGCCAGAGGATGCTAAAAGTAAATATGGATACACCTGCTACACTCCCCACTTCACAAAGGTCAATAAACAGCATATGCTACAATGGCTTTCTTTATATAGTTGTAAATATGTATGACATATAGCTGCAGTGTTAGGCCTAAATGATATATTGTCCTTTGCATGATCAAACCTGTCCCAATCCATATGGGATACTCCAAAAGGTCCTTTGAACAATTTAATAGCAATATTAAATAGGTCTTGAAAGTCAGTCAGTTCAAATTCTGCCTTGCAATGTAAAAATGCATAGAAAATCTGCATTCTAGGACTATTCCCCTTTGACTACTAGTAGCCTAAGCAGTCACTGTGTTGATACCTGTTTATACCTGACATAAATATGAAGTAGTTGGGCTCGGGCTAATAGTGGAAGTGGTGAGCAGTTCCCCGTGTGCTGTGGCGCATACATGTGCATTGTGGCTATTTTCTTCTCTTAGCCACTTAATCCCATCTGCAGTGATTAGACCTGGCTGCAGCACTCAACATCCATCTGCT
>KN471836.1:53665-86586 GCA_000787095.1 Periophthalmodon schlosseri
AAGTATGAAAACAGGAAGATCACAGTCTGAGATCAAATTTCACTGTAGCAGGGTCAAAAAGAGCAAATCCATCAGACGTGGCGTCCTGTTTTCAAAGCCTTAAGTGCTTCTCCTGTAGACCTCTAATGTGGGAGGTGTTCTATTTGCCTTAGGTAGAGGAGTCTATATATAGCTGGCTTATTAAATATGTTAGCATCACTTTAGGAAAGAGCCCAGTATTACATTCAAGTACTTCAGTTTTCTACCTACAATTCTCAGGTTTATCAAGTTTATACGACTTTCATCTAGAGATTTATTGATGTGGGTTTTTTCATGGTCAATGCCGTTTGTTTAGCATCCAGAGAAACCGATGGCAGATAAACTCTGCCGATATTTTTGGGCCGATATGTAGGGACGATTTTGATTATTTTTCCCAAATTACATAATTTGAATTCAGTAAAAACTCACCCACAGCCCTGTTTTTACGACAAACTGTATCAGAGAGCAGTGTAGTCACGTTTTGTGCAGTGCCCTCTATTAAAATGTTCAAATAAACCTTTATGTGTCTTTAGGCAGCTGGTTGGTAAAAATAAAATATCGGCCTGTGCTGGAGATTTATGGCTGATTTCCAATACGCTTAAAAATGCAAATATCTCTATTTTCATCTCACATTGTTCTGGGCTCCTATTGAGACTGACGGTTACAGCAGAAAGGATACACATCCGGACACAAAACAATGGGTGACTAAACATACCCGGCTAAAAGTCTCATAATGTAGTTTACTTTACGAGATGATGTGTTGTTACTGATTTCTACTGTAGCTGAATATTTTGGCAGCGAAAGAGCAAATATTGTCACTTCACATGTTCAAATCACCTGCTGACTGTGCTGTTTGCCTCTAAACAGTAGTGTTTACACTCAGTAATGGCCTAAAGCAGAACAGGTTCTTCCAAAAGTTGATGATACAGTATAAGGCTGCGGACACAAGTCTACATCCGTTGTCTGTAATGTTCTGTGGCCAGAGCCTAGATTATTATAACAGATCCATGGCATAGCCCCTTAAACCAGGTATAATAGTTAATCTTTGGATTACAGATATTTTCAGAAAGTGTTCTGGAAAGACCAGCATCTGTTTTTCTAGTTCTAAATGCCAATAGGGATGCTGACCTTTGCCATGGACCCATCCATATGCCACCCACCTGAGTCTGATCTAAATGTGTTGGCCTATAAGTACATTCTGTCCACCAGTCTAAACAGGTGCCAGTGAGGGTTTTACACGGGGATAGGGGCACTGTCTGTAGGCGTATTGTTTCTCAGACACTGTCATCACGCTTACACATAGAGAGTTTATTAATTTTGCCAATGAATGAACTCGTGGGTTCCTGCTGCTGGAGCTTGGCAGGTGCAGCTATGACACGAGCCCCGTACTCATTATCGGTTGACAGACAACAGCCTACATGTTAATTTTGTGCGTGGGCTATAGCTGGACTGACAAAAGAACGGTCAGTGTGATGGACACATTGAGCAGGCAGCTAGTCCATCCACACTACAGCAACACCACAGCATTATATAAATGAGCACCTTTACCTTTGGATTCGCAGTCCGCGCAGAATTTATTCTCCTCCAGCGCCAGGAGTGAGTTGAGGACAGATTGGTATCGGTCAATGTCTTTCACAGATTTGCCCGTCATTATCACGAGTCGTCCGTCTCCACCTCTCGAGTCGGCTATCACAAACAGTCTCTATAGTTTCTCAAAATGAAGCAGAGCCGCAGCGGTGCGTTCTGTTCCTCTTCCCCTCGCCACAAAGAGGTGCGCGTTCCTCAGATCAAGATGGGACGAGCGCCTCCAACCCAACCAACGCGGGCTTAGGTTTTCTGAGTCAGGTGTATCGTGAAAAGTGATTTAAAATGTCGACTTTTAGCGGCGGATTCCGGTGTGTTGTACTGATTCCAGCCTCTCTCTGGCCCCTCCAAGACCCACTCATTATGCCTCCATCTCTATGAGTCACCAAATTATGACTGGTTGCCGTTTTAAAACAGCCTTGCAACTAAAACCGAAGGATATAATAACAAAAATATATATTTAATTTGTAAGTGTCTGTTTACAGGTGAACAGCTAATTATTTAAGTAGATAACAGGGATTAATTTGACTAATATGTGCTGTAACACGTCGCCATACCGCTAGAAGTCGCACAAGCGTCAGTAAGAGCGCGGACGAAGGTCAACCAGATATTGTTTATAAGAGGAGATCGTTTCTTATCTGCGTAAGAAAGAGGCGATAATATTATGAAATCCGTAAATAATATGTAGATTACAATGTGCGAAAAGATAATTTTCATAAAATATCATTGCTAATTTATCACAGTGTTTCGCGAAAGCAATTTATTGTTTCTTTTGATAAAAATACTTGTATTCGGGCAGCACATCCAGAGCACATCTCAACCCTTTCAAAACAAACACTTTGCATAGCTATTTGTGTAAAAAAAAAAAAAGGCAGATACATAATAATTTCTCATGCATCACACGTCATAAACAAACAATATCCAGCAATGAAAGACATGTGAAACTTTTTTTTATTAATCAAAACATATCCCCGAAGAATCTGACCGGAAGCACTTTGTCTTTCCGCGTTCGCTTGACGCTCCTAACCCCATTAGCGCTGGGAATTTGCGGAAGATTCAGTAACAATCAAATAAATAAAGGATTACTTCTCACCTTTCTTACGTTGTAAGCCTGTAACACTGTCCACAATGTCCAGGCAATCCAACCGAGCGACAGACAGCAAGAAAATGGTAGGAAGCCGCTTTAAACGAGCCTATACACAGCCATGTAGCTTGTAGCATGCTAATACTATGGACAACGTTTCAATTATGGATGACTGTCACTAGGTTTTTTAATGTTCTGTAATCGAATCAAGCCATGCACACATTTATCCTGTTTACCTAGTGAAATCTAGAGTAAAATGTCTTGTAGATTTCAGATTAGTTACCTATTGATTATTACTGATAGCCTACATGTTTATAACCAGGCAGTTGTTCTTGTGAATCTAAACAGTTTGTGATTTTATTTTTTATTTTTAAGAACTCAGAGCTGTTCACTTTGACATATGGAGCCTTAGTCACACAGCTTTGTAAAGACTATGAGAATGATGAGGAAGTCAACAAGCAGTTAGATAAAATGTAAGTATATTTTCTATTTAAAACCTTTACACTGTACTGCAGGCATAGCACTGTATATCTGCTTCTGTTGTTTCATGCATTGATTGGTTGTTTTAATTCAAATTTTACCACGTAATATTTATATTTTATTATAATGACTACGTTCACATACACTGATTTCCAGACCTTAAGATTGTTTAAATGATCTGATGTGACTAATCAGAGGGACCATGATCAGAAAGAAATACATGATTTTGCTCTTTCCATTTTATTTTTATAGTCTTAGAACTAAAAATAATAACCCAATTTTGAGTGCGCATACAACTGCAAGCACTGTATTACAGGATAATTGTTTTGCTTTGCCTTGTTCTTTTCTAAGAAGTAATAGGATGAGATAATGATCTGACTTACTTTCCTTTGTCTCTTCCCCTCAGGGGTTATAACATTGGAGTCCGCTTGATTGAGGACTTTCTGGCACGCTCCAGTATTGGCAGGTGTCAGGATTTCCGAGAAACAGCTGATGTAATTGCTAAGGTAAATGGAAATGATTAGAGGTAATCAAAAATTCCAAATCAAGACGTAATTTCTGTGTTTTCATATGTAAAGAACTAGTTTCTAATTGGTTTTGAGCTTGTTTTATTAGCAAGTATTCTGCAACTATTCAATATATTTCACATAAGAGGTCAGCCAGGCTTCTGTTTCCTTCTAGGTTAATTTAAAGCCAAGATAGTGTCACATTTTTGTGAAAAATGTAATTGCCAATGACATTTTCTGTAGTAATAGGACTCTCCTACTGCAAACAAGCAGCACCAAAAAGCATCAACAAGCAAAATTTATTAGCAGGAAGAGCTAAATTTGTTTAAAACACTTTGTCGTCATGTTGCTTCGCTTAAACAGATTGATTTTGGCAGGTTGCTTTTAAAATGTACCTGGGGATAACTCCAAGTGTGACTAACTGGAGCCCAGCAGGAGATGAGTTCTCTCTGATTCTCGAGAACAACCCTCTGGTGGACTTTGTGGAGCTGCCAGACAACCACAGCACCCTCATCTACTCCAACCTGCTGTGTGGCATCCTCCGAGGAGCTCTAGAGATGGTAACCTCCAAACACCTATTAACACCTTTTAACCTTTGACCCCACCACCACCAACCTTTGACCCCATCTTATTATCAAACCTGTCTAATGTTGGTTGTTGTTGTTAATCAATCAGATAACTTAATATTTCCCCAAAGTATTTGATTGTGTATTACGCAACGCAGTGTGCTACAAACAGGGCTGGCCTATTTTCTTATCTTTCTTTCAGCACCAGACATTACTTCATTAAAATATATGCTTCAGTAGCTTCTCCATTAAAACAACCACTATTTCCACTCTCTACCCACATCATACGTCACTATTTACTTAGTTTGATCAGATATCAAAGGTGGGATTTCACCTTTAAACATAACCTAACTTTAAACTATAATGTTTATACATCACACTCTATAACCTGCCTTGAATGATTTGACTGTGGTCCTAATGATATCCTTGATTTGTTTTGTATAAACCCTTGATATTAAAAATGTTGTCTTGTATCTTAGGTCCAGATGGCTGTCGATGTCAGGTTTGCCCAGGACACTCTGAGAGGGGACAATGTGACAGAAATCCGTATGAGGTTCATTAAAAGGATTGAGGAGAACCTTCCAGCAGGAGATGAATGAGGAATCCAACTAAACTCATACATTTTCAAGATTTTCAACCTTATATTGAGACTGATAAACACTGAGGATGAATGAACATAATCAACTAACAGCAGTTGTAAAGATGAAGATCTCGACTATGATTAACTACAATGTGTTTCCCTCCATTTGTGCGGTAAAACGTCTTGTTGTTTGTTGTATTAAAGGTGCACTATGTAACTTTTCCATTCATGGGACTGCCATCTGCTTGTCTCCATGGAGATGCTGCTGCTTTGCCAGGAATGTTCCACAGTATGATGCTAAACATTAAATATATATGTATTTATTTCATTACAGGGCTTTTGCATTGACCAAAAATACCTTGAAAAACATACAATCTTACTGCAAGTGGAGTTGTTGTTCCATAGATCTGACCTGTAACATGGCTTTGAAACATTCCAGACAAAGCAATAACTCCAGACAAAAATGCAGTGGATCCTCCACCATAAATGTTACATAGTATACCTTTAATGTCTTTATAAAATATCTACTAAACATTTATCTTGTACAGCTTTTTATTGTTATTAAACTGTTTGTGAAATTCATCTCATCTACAGTTGTCAGTGTCACACGTTCAGGCGACCACCAGAGGGCGCTAAATCCGTTCTGTCAACCTTTGATACTGATGATGTGTATGATCTGCAACTTTACTGAGCAGTAATAGTTGTGTTTACAAACGCACCAAAAATCAAATAATAATAATCTGATTTCTGTAATAAACAGTTACTCGTGAGTTCTGATCGTTCAGACCTGTGCAAGTTTTTACAGGGAAAGTCATGCCAAAAAATTAACTTAGCAAGAAATATTCTAATTACACTAAAACATTGAAATGTCAGGTGTTTTTGATCATCACATTTATTTTGCACATGTAAACACACACCAAAAATGAAATGTAATTACTGGGTTGTCTGATTATTCCATCTGATCTGTACTGGCCATGTAAATGAGCCCAGTGTCAGGTGAAGGTAAAGTAGTTTTTTTTTCTGATAGGGCACAGATAATGTGACAGATAATGTAAACGTGGTATTTCACATACAGCTGGTCATTATGACTTGGTTGTGATTAAACAAAGTACAAAAATAGAATCTGCCCTCAAATCTGATTCTGGTTTATAGTTTATTCAGAAACATTCATACGTGATGGTTCAATTGAATTCATTGTTAAAGATAAGAACCTTTCATGTAAAGATAGGCTACAGGTGCAGATAAAAATAATATTAAGTTTGATTTTGAAAACAAGTAGCGAATGTTATGGGCCTGCACTGATATGCTTCAGGCTAGCTAAATGTTTCCATGTGGCTTTCATGGGAAACAAATGGCAAAAGGCATGCTGCAACTGTACAGCCCAGCACACCGGCCCAAACTGACCAGGGAAGTATTTCTGTTATTGTTCCCTGTACCACGCTACCCACCGACAGATGGGGAACTGGGGCATGGTTTAGATGTTTAAATGTTTGAAGTTATCATGGCATTACTATAAAGGTAAACACCAGCCTTGTGACTTCCATATTGGTGGGTTTACTTACTTGAGATGGGACCTGACAAGTTGCCAAACGCAGCAGGCGAATTTATCTACAGAGACGATACAGTACTTTAACTTAATACTTTGGAACTCCTAACAACCTGTATCGTGGTTTTATTTTCCGTGAGATCACTGCATTAGTTGATTTACAGGCTTTTGGTGCTATAAATTTAACATAGAATGTGAGTTAGCTTTCTGCTGCTTAAACAACAGAGCATTGTGTTATTATCACTGGTATTGAAACACGATCAAGCTATCTTTCTTCACATAGAAACTGATACGCCCTCTTTTGTTTTTGGCTGCTCTGGAAGAACAAAAACAAAACAAAAACGTCCGGTGAAGTGTGGCTCTTGTCCATCTGACCTGGATCCCGTGCATCACAGACTCCTGTCAACAAAGAGGGAGAGCAGAAGACTGTCCAGACCTCCTCCTGTCTCTCATAATGTCAGTGAACCACAGATCTGGGACTACGGGAACTTTACAAACCCCTCTCTTCTCCTTTGAACGTCCGCTGTGCTTCCAATTTCCTTTATCTGATGAGTGCGCTTTTACCTTCTGCCTTGTGTTTGCTTTCTCCGTTTATTTTGACCCTGCAGCCATTTATGCAGCTGATATATTGCAATAAGAACTGTCTGTGTATCTCTTCACGCCACACTGCTGCAAAACTGTAAATTAGAGCAACAAATGAGTCAGACATATTTTCTTCCCCAAAAAGAAATTTTCCCCTTATTATTAAACAGAAATAATACAAATATTCTCCTTTCAAGTTCAGATATAGGTGTACGATGAAACGAAAGATGCATTAGTTTATATTGCCCTGAAAACCTATGGGGCTTGATGCTCTGAAATATTATGGATAATTTGTTTCGTGTGGATAGAGACGTTATAATTATTGGCCATTAAAGGCGAAGTCTTTACATTTTAAAGCACACTACGTAACTTTTCTGGTTTGGGTTTGACCTGCTTGCCTCCGTGGACATGTTTTACCATTTAGTTGCAGGTATTTTTTCTCGATCGAGAAATACCTGCCTGCATTCTTATTGCGAGCGGGATCACCTCCCCACAGATCCGACCTGTAACTTGGCCTGGTGGCGCTACACTGTCATTTCCATGGAGATAGATATATTTAATGTCATATATTACAGGTAAAGTAATGCGAATCCAGCTCCCGCAAATGAATACTGTCGTTGTCTCCTTGGGCAAGACACTTAACCCACCTCACCCCCAGTATAAATATGTGTGTGAATGTGTGTGTGAATGGGTGAGTGAATGGGTGAGTGGTTCCTTGATGTAAAGCGCTTTGAGTGACTTGAAGGTTTAAAAGCGCTACATAAAAAAGTGTCCGTTTACATAGTGCACCTTTAACCTATAACTTTCATGCCACTGTAAATGTTATACTGACAGTTGGGAGAAGTTGTTTTTAAGATATTTATAACATCAAGTTGCTACTATTGAGGATTTATCTCCATGCCTCCCTGTGAAGTCTCCCAGTGTGATTTTAACTCATTCACGCTGAAAGGGTCATGTAACACTTCCACCTTGTTCCAATTAGGCATCCGGTGCTGGCCCAGCGCTGGTCAGATCTACTGTAAATACAGTGCAGACAAAACACACTCTGTGGACATGTACAAGGGCCACATACAGGCAGGAAGAGGTGGAAGCCAGTGTGAAGCTGTGTGGGGTGGTCCCATGTGCGAAGGTCAACTCCTGGACATCATCATCATCACCCAGAGGACAGCCAAGTCATCTGAGGGGGGAGGGTGTTGAAAATGACTGAAGCCCTGATGATCTGAGAAAAAAAAAAAGTATGTTTGATCATCCTAGATACAGTAAAAAGGCTCGTGGAGCAGCGTGTTACAATGGGATCGTTCTGTTCTGTTCTGTTGTTGTTG
The DNA here is from genome assembly GCA_000787095.1 of Periophthalmodon schlosseri. Taxonomy (NCBI): domain Eukaryota; kingdom Metazoa; phylum Chordata; class Actinopteri; order Gobiiformes; family Gobiidae; genus Periophthalmodon; species Periophthalmodon schlosseri. The sequence goes on from KN471836.1 coordinate 61,934, forward strand.
GTTTTACTCGGAGATAATAGTTAGGGAGTGAATGCGTTAACAATTTAGGCCATTTCTATCTATTAAAAACGCACATTAGTCTAATCTAATTTTTCTGGTGGGACGCAGATTCTACAGTTATGTTTGTTTCATTTACCTCCTTCCATACTCCTCCTTATAGACGTAAAACTGACTCAACTGAGCTCAAGACCTGGAGATATAGGTTGTATATATAATTATCTTTCTATAGCCTGTGGTTGCTACACTGCGGCTGATGTCTGCTCCTACCAGGTTTAGAGATGGGTCAAATGCAGAGGACAAATGTCAATAAAGTGACCTTACCTTACTAAAAAGAACCCACAAGTTCACCATTACATACAGACATAAGAAACAAAGCACGTGGAGCGTCTTGCCAGTGGACTATAGATAGTTTAAGAAGGGAACAGGAATCAAACTACCAACCGCACTTACTGCTGTCACAATAGGCTATGGAACTGTAATAAAATCATGGAATATGCTCTGTGCACAGCAACATGTTAGCTAGCTCACTGTGTCTCAAAGCTAACAGTCACTTTTGTTCAAATCGGAAAACATAAAGTAAATAGTCTATTCAAATTCAGATTAATTACAATAAAGACAATCCAATTATTTTTATATGTTAAGTTCTTCAGTTTGTGGCGTTGTTTTAATGCTTATTAAGCCTCAAAATTAGTATTAGCATTAGCATTGAGGCACAAATCTCTCTTTCTAAATGCAGAAGTGTCTCTGGTGAAGTATTTTATTTGTGTAGTGTTGTCAGTGACGTTCACCCGCAGCTCTCTGTCCACCGCCTTATCTTGTTATTTTCTTAGTATTTATAGTATGTATTTATTTTTTTGTATTTCATTTTAGCGTGATTTGGCCGAAACCTCATAGAGATCAAATTGAACAGGAAGTAGTGACGTTAACAGTGAGGTTGCAGCTTGGGTTGCAGGGCGCCGTTGTGCACAGAGCCAATTCCAAACACCCCAAAACGCAGTTCTTACTACTACTGTCCCATATTACAAATTGTTCCCGGGTTGTTACTCAATACCAAAGCTTTTGTTCATAAACCCTTTACTTTTCTTAATATCATTTAATAAACTCTAGTCGCAAATGACCTTCTCCCGAGCGAACAAAAAACCCTTCCGTGATCGCTTTATGATGTTACGTGCAGAACTTAAAGGCCGCCTGTTCCGCGGCACGCCCAGTGCTGGTCCTGCATGGTCTGCTTCAATTTTACAATTTCAAATGGGGTGTGGGGGTGGGTCTCTGCAACGTACTTGTCACTACAGCACCTCCAAAAAATGTTACGCAGTGGCAAACAACCTCAGGAGAGCACTGGCACAAGCATTTAGCGGGATTAGAGCCCATGACATCATAAGGCCAAGTGATTGAGTGTGAGCTCTTGGTTTTTCCACCACTTAATATGGCCACTGAAAGAAATACGTGACTAAATTTGCCTCTTAAGGTCATTTGCTAAAATACCTGTTCTGGCTCATTTACCGTAAAGGACTAAAAACAACTTGAAAACACCAAGGCGTTTGTTATGGAGAAAGGTGAAAGAAGTTCTCCAGAACTCACATGCCCCTGCTGTTAAAACTACTTATTATAGTTTGTGGCCATAACTCAATAGCTCTTGTGCTAATGCTGTTATTGCCACTACTAGGCCAATACGCTACTACTACTACTACTACTACTACTTCCACAGCCAGGATAATGCTATAATATACAATACCCACGCTTGAATCATGGGTAAGAACATGTTAGCTGTTAGCTGTTAGCCCCGCCCCCTTAGTCCCTCCTTTCACTGTAATGATGAATCATGATAGAGAAACAGCGACAGTCACAGGCAGTTGTGTCTGTATGATTCTCACTCGATCATTTGCGTAAGTTGACAAAAATAGTGTCCTTTGATTTACATGATACATAGGACCAATGGATCGTTTAAGCTAAAGGTTCTTATCAACATTTTTGTGAACTATAAGAATTACAAGGAAATGGTCGCATTTCTATACAGCGCTTTTCCACCTTCAAGTCACTCAAAGTGCTTTACATCAAGGAACCACTCACCCATTCACACACACATTCACACAGCAGTGTACGCAAGTGTCTTGCCCAAGGAGACGACATTTGACCGCTCTACTATGGATATTTTTAACCTCCTGAGACCTGCGTCCTCACATGTGGACAACACATTTTGGGTTATCTAGGCCGCAATACAATTTTTTTCTCTACAAGGTCCTGGTGTCACATATGAGGTCATTAAACTGCCACTTAGTGATGACAGAAGAGTTTAACACATTATAGTTTAGATTCAAGATGGACTTTGTTAAAGGCTCATGTCTTCACCTGTTAGAAGCTCTTCAAATGAGCCACATTGTTCCAAGAGGCACAATTCTTGTTTCTCATTTTGTTTTTACTCAGGAACAATGTTGCTGTGATCAGGCACTTAACAAATAGTTTTTGCAAATCATTATTTAAATGTGACTTGTTTCTGTCAAAATGATTAAAACGTACAACGAATGTCCTCAGATGTGGACATAATTTTTCTCATAATGTAAAAAGATAATTCTTTGTTTTTACACTCATCAGCTCTCAGTCAGAGCAAAGAACAAAGAGAAAAAATTAATGAAGCCATGAAGAGTTCGGGTCTCAGGAGGTTAAGTCAAGAGCGGGATTCGATGCGCCAACCTTCGGATCAGTGGACAAACGCTCTACCAACTGAGCCACTGTGAACCATTCAGGAACCGGGCTGGTAAGTTGTTTACTGATACATAAAAGACACGTTTCAGAGATCTCCAGCTTCATTCCTCTGATTCGCTTTTTGCAGCTGGCCGATACTAACAATGAGACTGCTGCTGTTTAATACCAGTCTGAAACCCAACCTAACCATCAACAACAAGTGTATTCATGTTCAATAGTGTAATAAAACAGGATTAATAAGGTATGTTTTAATATATACCCAACAGAGTGGATGTTCTTGGAGACATTCTGACCAAAAGTATGTTGGGAGCCATTTCTGGGTGGAGTCATTATTAAAGTCCTTGGAGCAGTGCTGTGTATAACGTAAATGCAGGGGCTAAAATTAGAAAAGGAAAACATAATCTAATGTTTCCATTTTGCACATTGGCTCCTTGTGAAAAGACCATGATGAGATCAAACCAAATATTGTCTTATGTTCAAATGTCCAGTCTGACGGATCCCCGGGGATTTCTTATGCTTTCACACTATCCTTTCATTTGTTTCTGGCAGACATTTTATAAACTTTCCCTTTAAGTCTAATTACGCTCCTACAAACTTAAATAAAATGGCTGATTATGCACTCCAAACAAGTCAATATTTATTTGGGGATTATTAAAAGAAAATGATTTTGAGAGGCAGCCAAAAATGATCTTTTTTTTCCCTTCAAACTTGATTACACGTCCCTTTGAATGAAGAGGTTAGATTTTGAAGTTGGTCAACATTTCTTCTTCATACCTTCACAAAGTCGAAGATTATTTGTGATTATTTATGTTTTGATTTGTTGTATTGTGATATTAACGCCTTTCATATCTGCAAAGAACTTTGAATTACAAATAAACTTTCCTTGCCTTGCCTTCAGTCTTTATTACAGGTCCCTTTGAGTGAGGAGGTTGGATTTTGGAGTTGGTCAACATTTCTCCGTCGTAGCTTCACAAAAACATGCACTTGAACTGGCAAATGAATGTCTGAATGAAATCAAATGTAACTTGGCCTCCAAACGGCCACAATCAACAGCTCGAAATAAAACGGCCGCCATGATGAAGGCGATGATATTGTTCGATGCTGTTGAGTTTTTGTTGCCACGGCAGCAAGTGTTGTCAGACAATCATATATTTGGACACAAAATACAAAGAACCGCTAATAAATGGGCGGAGTGGAGGGGTTGAGTGCAAGGGATGAAAAACACTTTGAGAGAGACGTTTTTTCGCTCAGGCCGTTACCGTCGGGAGATCAATTTCCTTTCGCCACGCCTCCTCCTGTTTCCATGGCTTTGTTATTCTTCTCACTCGTTTGAACCAGAGCTGAGGTAGACCAGGTTGCATAGAGTCCACTGGATCTCACTTCTGTCTTGGACCTGTTCTGTCAAATCGGTTTCCCAAACTGAGAACCATGCTGAGAACAGCTGTGGTAACCTTGGCTGCTGTTTGCATGCGCCAAGAACAGTTAAAATTGAACATGTTGGACTTCTGAGCCTGCGTTTGTCGTTTACCTAAAGAGACCTTTTTATACACACATGAACCTGACCTCAGACCTGTTGACCAGACAAGGCCAATGTCATATGCCACGATGAAAACAATAGTAATCCTTTATCAGTCTTGCATCTCATTGAAAGAGTTGATCAAACCGAAAAACCTTGATCGGGAAAGATCATCCAAACATTCCTCGAGCATAAATTCAAGCTTGTTTAACACCTCTATCACCTTGTCCCAGATGGTGTTCTGAAAGAAAGTATTTTCTTGGCTTGAAAAGGCACGCACTCTGTTGGACATAATTACAGCATGTTTGATGTATTGGGATAAAAAATTTGGTTTAGTAAAAATCCTGCTTTGATAGAAATGTGGTGTGTGCCAAGAGCTTAAGAAAATCTGGAATAGACAGGACCCCAGACTGTTCATGGATTACTTTGAAGTTGCTGTGGAAGCAGCAAATCTCATATCAGAAAGGTTAGGCTTTTTATGTTTCTTTTTTTTAATGCTCCAAAATCTTACATCCTCATGTTTGTCCAGCTTTGGCCAGTAAACTTCAAAATGTAAAATTAAATTATGACAAAAGTATTATTTATTAATTTACGTTAAAAAAAAAAAAAAAAATTAACATGCAATTTAAAATAATGGTTTGATTCATTGGCCTTCTGTCTATGTGGGTAGTATCTGTGGGGCTTATTTGGTTTACACACGAGTCTGTGGCAGTGCCACAGACTCGTGTGTTGTTTTTAGAAAACTATAATGAACCTGCAGTAACACATACAGAGCACCTGCACATTGGGGACGGCTGAGCTGAGGATCAAATCCACTACCTCAAAAGTCAGATTCAGATATGTTAACCACTCTGCCACTGGGCACTGCAGGAACAGCAGTTACTCTTTTCCTGTCTCAAAGATCCTGGTCAAATCAGCTCCTCTCCATGATGTCATGTCCGCTTGCAAATGGCTTTGATTTGACGCTGTATGAGAACAATATGAGCAACAATTCTATTCAGCTTTAACAGATGTCTGAAGGCTTTTTACAAAAATGACTACCACTGTACTTAAGATTCAATATGTTTTGCCCCAAAAAGACCTTGCATTATATTTGGGCATTGATCAAGGACAGATTTCACAACTTTGTTATGCAACTCTCTGAATCAGCACAGTGTGGAAGAATGTACACAACTAAAAGAGTACTGGATGTGAGCTAAAAGTTCAATATGTTTCCATTTTGATCCACACAGCCCACTCTGGAAACACAGGGCCCGGGCCAAGAGCTGATTTCAAACAAGCTCATATGAGCGAGTGTCACTATAACATGTTTTTGTGCTGTAGTGCAGGAGAGCGTGCAGGAAGCAGCTTTTGTGTTCATTTTTATGTTTTACATCTTTCACATGTTTTAGCAAAACTCTGGAATAACACTTTGATGTAATTATTTTAAAAGATGTGCTCGCACTCATCTCACGATGTGCCTAACTTGAATTGAACTAATGTTCGTTACTATTTCTAAATAGATACATAATTGTTGTCATATGCTGTCATGTTTAGAATGAACCTTTGACATATGCTTCACATATGTCAAAGGTTCATTTTATCTTGTTTATCTGAATGTTTGTTAACTAAATACAGCACATCCAAACAGTTATAAACTAATAATCACTTAATATGTTCCTTGTCTTTGATTCTGCTATTGTTTTTGTGGTTTTGAGATTTTCCACAGAGTGCTTGCCATCACAAGGCCATGGTGTGTGCAGCGCTGGTGAGGAGAGGAGTTATTGAGGTTTCAAATGGGAAACAGACTGGAGCCGAATCTTCCTCACTGATTATTATCGGTGAAGGAAATATACTGAAGAGTGTGGTTTCTATGGCTGTGCTGCTCTCCAGCTGACCAACAGGAGGCGCATTGGAGATGGACCATTTAGCACGTTTCTGCAGATGCAGTATCATGTAGGCCTAATTGATACACATCGGTGAAGAGTTTGCCTGGCCAACCAAAACCACACGCTTTTACTTTGCATTCAAACAGAAAGCAGGAGGGACTGTCAGGCAAATTAAGAATAGGCCTATAGGCTAGTGTTTTTTTTTTCTTTTTTGATCAATGCCAGTTGCTCCAGAGGCAGTATGGATTATGTATGGAATATATGGAATATATAGAACTTAATGCCAGACAATCAAAAAGATTAAAAACATAATTATATGTTACATGATTCAAAGATTATAATCAAACTCTTTACAACATCTGGCTCAGAAAATGAGTGTGACCACATGGGACAGAGCCTTTGTGTCCGGTCCTTGTCCTGTCCTCACATCTGTTCCACTAAACACCACAATTAGGCCTCGTCCCATTACTCATGTTTTGGCCTGTCCTAAAGCGTGACGATGATACACCTGCTGGTTCTGGCCAGTGCTGCTGTCCCCTCGAGTAGCCCACGTACTGTCCCTGTCCTCACAGTCTGTCTCTTGTCCACCTGGACTGGTCCCTGGACATAGGCCTGCACTTATGTGACAGGAGGATATTTCATTTATTTTCCACTTGAAAAACAAAATAAGGCCTACTCTTTTGTCTCTAAGGTAAAGAATATATTTGGACCAATTCTATTCCATCATTTGAAAACAAATAGGTTAATAAGTAAGAAATATATCCCTGGCTCAGCGATGTATTTTCCATAGTCAATAGGATTTTCTAATAGGCCTATGTGCATGTGGTGTGGTTGTGCGTTTTGTCAATCTCCCCTCTTCATCACATCTGTGATGCAGCTGAGCAGTCCTTCAGGCCATGTCTGCCCTGTTTGATATTTAACATCTTTTATGTGTGTCTTCTCATATCAATATGTGTGTTTTTGTATTTTATCCAATGAAATATATCCCCGACTTTGGACTGATGTAGTGGAAATAAAGAAACTAAGTAAAGTCTTTATACTTTTTGCAGTTGGCCTTTTCGAGTCTGCATTACAGAGCCTGCTGTGTATTCTAAGGTCTTTCTTTCATTTAGGTCATAGCAGAAATGACTGAAGTACCATATTTCCCCTATTTCGCCCATTAGGTTGTGGATTGTTTCAGGCCCAATATTTTCTGTTAAAATGTCATTCTTAGTCTCACCACACGGTGGCAGTATAACAGGCCGACCCTGTTGCTTTTGTGTGCCAATAAAATTGCCCTTATTAAATGTGCCAGAAGTGATCAGCCATTCTTCCCTTGTGTGGAGTGTCTGCTCAGTGCAGGTATTAAACTGCAGTACAGCAGACTTACTTGCAAAGGACTGTGTGGTATCATAAGGATGATCTGTGAAAAAGTGACGTATTCTCCTCCTGTTTTTTTAAGGATGTAGTCTGCTATTTTTATGCAGACTCAAGAAACCACTGTAGTAACCAAAGAAGAATTGGACCGGGGCAATTCGTCTCAAGTTTGGTAGCCTGTGTTTGAAGTTTGCTCTTTCCATTTGGCCCCAGTAACAGTGTATCGTGTGGCCCACGTGCTGCAGCAAACCTACGTTTGAGCAGTTTAAACATGTTTAGGCACATTACAGGCAAAATGACTGGTCAGTAAAACACTAAACTGCTAGTCTGAGCAAAATGTGACAAATGCTCAACAGACTTGTAATTATATTTTTGTAAACTACAGTTGAAGCTGAAGATCATCTGGAGTCTCTTTGTCCATTTGGTCCCTGGTCTCTTGTTCCACCTGTTCAGCTCTAACTCATCATGGTTGTGGATAGTGACTGTAGATAGATTATGTATATTTGATTTTGTTTACACTTTAGCGTTTTGTATTTTACATAGGTTACTGTAAGTGTATTTAAGCCTAATATTAAAGTTAGATTATTGCATAATTAGTAGTTGATCTGCTGTTCTCATCAGTGCAAGTGGAAACATAATTTTAGTGCGTTTTATTGGAGTGCGTAGGGCTGACGCATCATGACTTTTTCAGCACCATCTTCCTCTTGTGAAGCGGGACTATACCTTATAAGGCCCTAAAGATGACAGGACGGGTTTACTGTCAGAACCATGTTAATCTGAGAAGTCGTGGAGAGGCCCCAGACGGAGGCACATCATCTTGAAATCTGCACATTGCTATCATTAGATGCCCCGGGCTGTTTTAGATACATGCTGTTCTTTCCAAAGGTCTCTCTTTCAAATATCAAGTCTCGTTTATCTGCTCTCCTGTAGATTCAATTTGAAACCCCATGTTGTTTGCATTGCTATAAACACATTCTAATGGCCCTATTAGTTTTCTGTGGACAAATGGTAATTTCGTGCTCCGTCGAGTATTGACAATATTGATATAGCATGTGTTTGGGTAATATGTTGAGGTTGAGTTTGTTGACAATTGCAGAATTTTGTTATTACTTTATCAACTCAAATTACTCCCTTTGACACACTTTTTTGTGCCAAACCTGATATCGAAATATGTACCCCTTTCTGTGATCTCTCTCCTTTGTCTTACTACACAATGGCAGTTATGATAAGAACTCTCTCACAAACAGGAAGTGTTTTAATCTAATCACACTGCCATTAATTCCTGATTGAGATGCTTGTTTAGTCTTCATAAACGTATCCTGATTGTGCTCATTGCTTATTTTGATAGGACTGCTTGTTGAAGTGATGGAACATACCAGACATACTTAAGAAGAGCTATTATGGCGTGTGCAAGAGGTTGAAAAACACAACTTAAGTACTAAGTTTACTCCCAGATGAAACTTGTGCCTCCCCACCAGGATTCTTTTAAAGGTTCAGTAATATTTAAGGTCAATATTTTTAATATTATAAATAGACTTCTGCCTCATCCAAAGACATGCCTGTGCGCTGATCGAACTGTTGCCTGGGATCTAAAATACACACTTCTTCGATACTTTACGAAAGCTGTGAGTCTGGTCACCGCTGAATCTCCCCGTTTTCAAATGGGCGTGATTAACAGGTGGATTAGCCAATGGGGGACACGCATAGTTTGTCCCTATCGAAAAAAAAATAAAAATCATAGGAGGCTACAAAACATGCGGATTTCTGCAGGATCAGTGGGCGAAGAACTAAACTCTGTTAACCTGAGGTGAGATCAATTTGATTTTATTTGTAAATCATAGGTGACCAATGAGCTCCTTCGTTTCACATGTGTCACTGAACAAAAACTAATCTGATTGGACGATTACAGAACTGGACTCTGTATCTGTATCTGTATAAAAAGAGAGACATAGAGATATCATTCTTGGATTTGCCAGGAAAGGTGAATTGTGAAGTCTTATTCCTTATCGTCACTGGGATTTCCTGATTTTTAGAAAATTGGCAGTAGCATCTGAATGAATGCATTTGAGGCTGTGCAATAGGTCAACGGAAAAGGGGAATTCATTCATCCGCATAAAACCATTTGTATTCGGTGGGAAAATTTAGGCATTGAGTGATGATGGTCATTTCTAACCTGTTGATTAGCGCGGATGGAAAAATACATGGGAAACTGAAGAAATTAATGATAATAGCAAAGGAGGTGCAAGCAGACACAGAGCTGAAAGGGGCGGAACTGTATAGGAAGCTGTGTGGAAGCCTGAGGGAGTGGCAGAGGGTCGTTTGAGTTGGAGCGGAGCACTAGGGGCTTGGGGAGGGGAGCGCAGAGGGACACTGTGAAATGTTGAAAAACCTCACAATTGATGGTGTTTGATTTCCTCAGTAATTACCATTCCTCTGGCTCTGTGCATTCCCAATCTGGCCTATCTTATATCCACACCACATTCCGCAAATGATTAGCTGGCCCACGACTTCTCCTTGCTGCCCACGGCCTTAGTCTGCAAGAACCACTGGCAAACTGTCTGTAATAAAACACATTACCTTAAAACGTTTAACCAACAACCTCTCCTCTTGGCTTTACCGAGGAGATGAACGTAGTAGGGTTGATCCAATGCACATGCTCGATGACAGAGAAAAGTCAGCAGACTAACCATGTGCTTTAGGTAGGATAGCATCTTTTTATAGGCCATGCTGCTGTGTTTGTTCACACCATAGACTAGATATAAATGGACATTGCTAACCTGCTAGGCGCCGCTTCCAAATAGGAAGTGAGCGTGAGCGCGCTTCCGGCTCCAACTCACTTTCTGTGTACTCTCTCTGTAACCGCTGCTGTTGGGCTCGTCATTTTGGTCTTAAAATGTCCGTATTAACCTATTGTGTCTGTAAATCAAGATATGAACATTAATAACAGACAAATCAGGCGCCTTCTTTCCCCGATGTCGCTCCTGCTAGCGCAACAGGTCTGATTGACAGCATTGCTAAGCGCCTGCTCCCTGCTAAACCAGCGGTGCGGGCGGGAAGGGGCGTTACCGTCAACAGCCCCGCTCCGGATTGGCTCTTTGGTTGCTATGATACTCGTGGTCAGAATTACAAATATGGAATTGGGCTCCATATTCGACCCTATAACAGCTCCGGCCTCGATGAGCTTCATTTGGCTGGAGTCGAACGCTGTGGGTGACGTCACACTCACTTAGTCCACTTCTTTATACAGTCTATGGTTCACACCTGTATTGTATAGTATTGTTCTATAATTACTCTGCAGATAACTATTTGAACAACCCTGGGACAAAGTGAATATATTCTTGTATTGAACACACACTTTTTAATGTAGATAAACATGTAAGTTAAGAACAGTAAGTAGTTCCTTTTACTCACTGTCAACAAGGGCAGTAGGGTTAATTCTACTCATGACAACTTGCAGCACAGAGACAAATTCCTATTTCACACAGCACAAGCGACAAAATATGTTGTTACTCAACTCTGAATATTTTGAAAATGTAATAGGCGTGCTATTAAAAAGAGCTGTTATTTCCATGGAATTTATAATGAATGCACCTGACAGCAAACCGTCATGAGGTAAAAGTTACCTAGACTTTGAAGCAAAAGAGCCAGTCTGTGGAACTTAATGTTTTTCGTATTAGTGCAATATTAAGTCTGGGGAGAAGCCGCTGACATAAGCAGAACTCATTTGCTTCTGTTTGGTCTCCATGTCACACTGCTGACAGGACGGACTATTTATGTGTGTTGTTCTAAGAGCTTGTGTCCACCTTTGACTTTGAGGTGTCTGCAGAAATCACACGAGCAGCGCTGGTGTCCAACGCTTCAACCTTAACTCAATCAGAAACAGCTGTCTTTATGAAGTCTGACAACACGCGGCGGGCCACAGGACTACGGTCAAATAAATACTAGGGCGCTTTAAAAGTCCCATGTGTACAATAGAGACCGTACCCCTGCCTCCCTCACACACCTGCGGCTCTTCAGACTTCACTTTTGTGTTGTGTTAATACTATTGGACGACCTTTTTCCTCAGTTGATTATTAGTTGTTAATAGAGATTTTACGATATCAAGTTTTAGAGTTAAGATTATTGTGAGGAAAAAAAAACACAATGTAAAGGTCCCATATTACGCAAAATTGACTCTGGTGAGCTTTAAGCCATGTTACCAACGTTACCTTCTGAAAAACATCCCCTTTATTAAATCAAACGTTCTGCATGATTCAATTCAACTCAATTTATTTTTGTAAAGTCCAAAATCACAACAGCAGTTGCCTCTTAGGGCTGAACAAGATAATTGATTTAACCAACAGAGAGTTAGAAAATCAACAATGAAACAGAAACAGACAAACAAATGAATCACCAGAAAACAAGCAAATGGAAAACTGTCCCAGAGCGCCCCCTGTCCTCAGACCCTCCTCCTCGGCAAGAAAAAACTCAGTGGGAAAAAGAGAAACCTCAAGAACCACAGTGAAGGAGAGATCTACTCCCATGGACTAAACCAGGACTAAACCAGGACTAAACCAGGACTAAACCAGGACTGAACCAGGACTGAACCAGGACTAAACCAGGACTGAACCAGGACTGAACCAGGACTAAACCAGGATTGAACAGAGTGAACCAGGACTAAACCAGGACCAAACAAGGACCGAACCAGGACCGAACCAGGACCGAACCAGGACTGAACCAGGACTGAACCAAGACTGAATCAGGACTAAACCAGGACTAAACCAGGACTAAACCAGGACTGAACCAGGACGGGCAGCTGCAGATGTGTCCAGGTCTAATGCACATCCATTTGCAGATAAAGTGATAAAGTCATAAACAGCCAGATAAAAAAGTACTTTACATTTGTATTTTATGTATAGATTAAATGTAAATGATCTGATTTTGCTTCTAAAATTCACACTTTTTTTTTTAGTTCTTATGATTATTTACAGTGTCCTGAAAAATCATGATTAACCGAATAGTCCTGACATCCCTAGTTGTTAAACCAGTGCTACAGTTGAACAAGTTTTTATTTTTTATGACCTAGAAACTGCCGACCCAGCAGAGCCAGAGGTTGTGTAGCTGAGTGCAGCGTCTGTGCTTGTGTATGCCTATGACTTTCTGATTGTTGTAATTGCAAATGCATGGCTCTTGTTAAAGCCCCTAAGCATTTATGGTTTCCGGCTGAGTACACAGGTTCAAATCTTTTTCCTGCTCATTTGAGGAGAACATTAAAAGTTGCCTCTGAGGCCTCGCTGCAGATGTTGATGATTGGTGATTGGTGGACCCGATGTTAGAAATGAATTCACCTTTTTTTCCCCCCACCCTATTATTTTCATATTCATTCCAGCCACATAACCTAACTTCGAAAAGGAAACAAAAGTTACTGTTTTAAACCAAAAAAAACTTCATTTAAAGAATAGACCTCTTTTGTTTGTTTGAATTTGCTCAATCAACAAATTACATTTCAGCGGAACATTTTCAGGCCATTATAGCAAACTGCTGGCACTTGGTGTAGAAAGACAAAAGACATCAGGGACATTTAAAGGATAAACAAATAGAAAATCCAACAATAGTCCATCTATAATGTACAATAACGCTTTACCTGATATGGCATTTTCAGTGAGTCTTCCCAGCGTTCCCATGTTCCAGCTCCCGGGACGCAACGCTCTGCAGTCTTTCTAATGACAGAACCTTCCAGGCTAGACATTGTGGGCTCTGGCTCCAACACACAGCCCATGCAGCTCTGACCACAAGGAGAAAGCCAAGATATTCACTGATTCTTCCCTGACATCCCAGGCCAGAACACGCCAAACCCCACACTTCTGCAGCCACCAGTCTTTACTACCACCGCTACGAGGCTAAATTTACTTATGCTAATTGTATAACATGGTGTTGAGTTTTAAGGGAAAAAGACCAATTGTGAACTTGTATTAATTGAATAGGCATGTATTCTGATACCACTATGATGATGAAAACCACTCTTTTTTCAGACAAAGTAATGTAATTTTCAACACAAATAGCCGTAGTTTCTGGTCTTACACCAGTGATGTAGATCGAGGTAATTATTTGTAATTTTGGCTGTAATTATGTGATTATTTCAGTATCAATATGTGTTAAAATTTTTAGTAGATACTAAAAAAGTTGAAAAGTTTAGATACTTTTGTTGTCATCTCGTATCAAGGTACAGACTTTTTAATGTACATACGCCTGAAACTTTTAACTTTGTTTAAAGATTTTATGAGGGGGATAATGACTCTTCTTTTAACTGGTCGCTTTAGCTTTCAAGAATGTCTGCAATGCTTCCCAGGAATCTTGCCTTGTTGATTTTGGTTTGGGATAAAAGGTGCAGCCTTCTCTGTTCTCAGTGCTGATCCGAAAGGTGATTAGGCTGGCCCCAACGTGAGCCCATGCACAGCCCGCACATTGGCCCAGACGCATCACCCCGCGTTCCTACGTACTGTTAGTATTTAGGACGGCCGAGTGATAAGACAGACAAGAGGGGTGAAGCTAAGGCAAGAGTATGGTGAGGAGGACAAGTGTGCTACTGGGAGGACATCAGGCTGTTTATGTACAGACTTTAACTGTAGAGGACTTTTCAAGCGTCTTAGGTGAACAACCCCATATTCACAGAGAAGAGAAAGTGGTAACATAGATTTGAAATGACCAGAGATAAAAGAGGAATGGCTGGTGGAGAGTTGCCCATGGCAGTACTAACCAGGCCCAACCCTGCATAGCTGTAAGGACCCGAGGAGACTAGGTATTCTCAAGGTGGTATGGCAGTACTGATAATGAATAAGCGCTCTCTTCACATGAGTCACATGTGCAAACAAGGAATAATGGCACACCACACACATCACTCAGCCACACATTGGCTTTATTAGACCTCCCACATACAAGGGCCAAAAAGAAAATGAAATTACATGCTAATATTAACTTCACCTGTCTGTGCTTATAATGTTATGGTAATGTTGTGACTGGTGTCACTTTCAGCATCTGCTCCAAGATCATCAGTACTTTTTATGTTGTACTTTCTCTTTTGCCCAAAAATCACAGGACATGCCTGTGCAAATTAACAAAACAAAAGTAGAAAAACTGGATTCTGTTTAACGGAAAGCGTTATTATTACATGCTTTTAGCCACCCTTCCCTCCTTAATAATGGCCCAAGAGGGGCAGAGGAAGAGGAAGACATGGGTGAGAGTGCCACAGGATGTGATTAGGTTGGACCTCCACTTTATGATTTCTGTATTACAGGCGCTCGTGCCAGACATTCTCTCCATGGAAGGAATGTCTTCCTAACTAGTTCCATGTGAATGGTTTAGGAGGGAGCCACAGCTCCTGGTTGGGTCGAGGGTTCACTCTTAATATCAACTAAGGAAGAAATATATACAGGATTGACATTGTGGAGTAGGCCAAGAACAAAGAGTCTGTGGGATGAAATGTCAGACAAGAAGTGAGAGGGCAAAGGGAGAGAGCACAGTCCAAGCTTTTCCCATGTCTTAATATCTGATCAAGGCACTCACTGTTTATGAAGTAATGTACATGTATAGCTTGATACAAAAGTCCCTGCACTGAATATAAACATTAATGACTCTATATTATTGGACTAGTATGAATTTGTTTAAACATTCTTTCCTTGTAAATCATCGTCTGCTCCTTTTCCCAAAATATATTAGCCACAAGTTGTTTAGATTTTACAGCCCACTACAACTACAATGTTAAATGTCACTTACTTGCCTCTGGTCCTAGCTCCAACAATAATGTTTGTTCATCTGTTTCAGGAAACAAAGACATGCCTGCTGCTAGCGGCTAGTCAAAGCAGGAAATCTATTAGAGAAAATGTGGACATCCTGAACATGCTCGAGCTTACATCTCCACATATAAACAAGAGGTGTGCAATCAGATAGAGAGAGGCCGAAGGCCACTGCACGAGGCTTCTGTGCTAATGGGTCACATGACCACAGTATCTGTCCGCACTTTCTACTGTCCTCTAAAACTTGGCAATTCCTAATTGAAAAAAGACATTGTGTGTCTACATAATGATGAGTTTTGGAGACTACTAAAGACCAAAGCAGAGCCATTCATCACTTATCATCAGAGCTTCTATTGTGCAATGATGCAATAGTCTAAGGAGGTGCACTTGCATGAACTTTAAAAAAATGTGTTTTTTTGCTTTAAAAAAAGCCCAACATCAGATGAACTTCCTCTACCTTAGCATTCCTACCTCTTCTGACCCTAGTGATGTGTCTCTGATGCTGCTGAGCCCATGTGGCTGGTCCTGGTAATAATCGGACAGTGCCATAATCCAAAAATGGTTTTGGGTCTGGGTTGTTCTGTTGCCGTGGCAGTGGGTGGTCTCTGTAAAGCCCTTTGTGGTGCTGTTTGCGTAGTTCAGATGTCTGTTTTTCTGGCACGTCTCTCCATGCTCACCAAAGCTGGAGGCCCGCTGCCTTGTTTTCTCTGACACAGTCACACATCTGCAGGCTTTTCAAAAGACCAGACAGAAAACACAAAACAAGCAAAAACAACAAATCTTTACCATCACAACCAAGTTAGCGCTTTCTCCTGCCGCGTTATGTGAAAGTCATAAACTGCGGTTCAGTGGCAACCGCGGGCACACCATTCATTCTGCATTCTGGCACTTCTGCATTTTATCCCCATGCAACTTGAATTCTCACTTTCAAAGCTCTTGGTCCTGTTTTTCAGAAAGCAATAACAGAAAGTCATAAGTATGGCTCAAACACCTAGTCCATCAGAATACTTAATGGTGTCATGTCTGCTATGCATAATGATGTTTTCTCTTTATGCTGGCGTAACGTTCAAAGGCCAAGTCGATCTTTTCAACTTTTCATCATTTGTAATTTCCTTTCAGTGCTTTATGAATGTTTGCGTTCTTATGAACCCATTTCCCCATACATTTATCAGGGCAGTGAGGTCAAATATTTCAGTTTAAGCGCAGCCTTCACATCATTTTCACAGTTAATGACTTATTGAGCAGTGGTGTGTTAAACTCACGGAAGCAGCTGTTTGGGAAGAGCTTCCTTTTGGGTTAAGGTCAGGACACATTCAGAGTCACAGGAAACCAGGTGAGACAGGCGCTTTGGGATGGCTGAGGTTTGACTCGGCCTGCTGTATAAGTTATAAGCGTGATGTGAGCTAGTTCTGGAGTAATAATTGTGCTTCTGAAATTTCAGATCACTTTATTTATTCTAATCTTATTGTTTACGTCTGGAGATTTCCTGTAAAGGAAATGGCTTTTCTGTTTTTTCTTTGCTCGGGATATGTTGGAGGCATGTGACAGGCTCCCAGCACAGACAGGCAAAAGGTGACGATGCTTGTTGGCAGAAGACCATCTTATTTTAAATTTTTCTTCATTTACTTTTAGTAATTTATGTATTGCAAAAGCATTGACACAGTGTTTTTATTCTGTAGATAGATACAAGCTAAACTTTTTCAATGTTACAACGCAGGTAAAGCAAAAGTTGAAATAGCTTCATAAGCATAACATTGGTTTTCAAATTTTTATTTTGGTGTACAAAATGACAGGTCTGCACAGTTAAATAAAACAGTTCTCTGGAAACAATTATCGAGCCATATCCTAACATCCTGATACCTTGGCCCAGCTGATTAGCAGATCTACTGCAGAGAAACCTAAAACATATTCTGTTTCTTTTTTACAGTAGGCACGTCTTCTTTGTTGAAATCTCAGCTCACCTGACATCCGACTCCTTGCTGATGATTAATGACTCAAGGTCTTTCAGCAGGGACCACCCAGGGTCAAAATAAGCCACCATAAATACAGAAGCAGCAACATTCCATTCAGTCGCCACTCTCTTATTTACACATCTATGCGCTAACGGGCCATGTGGCTGTGTGCTGTATATCAGCACAAACAGCCAGCACTCATCCCTCAAACCAAAACAATACCAGTTTTATATCTTCACACTTCACCACAGTGTTTCTAGTTTAACATCTATATCACATATTTTTGCTTCTTTTGGCTGTCTTTGAATGTCTTCTGAACTTGATAGAATCATTCCCAGAGTGAAACTGTGCCACCTCTCAGTCCCTTGTGCTCCTCCGTCTTTTATGTGTCAGACAATTACCCTGGGAAACACAGAGGCTGCCAGCAGCGGTCTCAGGTGTGTGTGTCTGCGCCGCTCCTGTTTGGGCTCTAAAAGACATTCATCCCCTTTGAGAGTATTGTCACATCAAGGCTGATATGGCTGTTGTCAACTGAACCATCACAGCCCTGTTCAGACACTAGTCCTTTTTGCCTATAATAATTCCATGCTCTTTTTAAGCTGAGGATGGTGCTTTATTCTTTGGATGTGCACTTCTTTCCATGCATGTGCATGGTCCTGCTTTCTGCCATTCCCACTCTCCTTCACCTTGTGTAGGCACAGCCTGGTGAATGCCTGGCATTCCTTTGTAAGGTTAGAACAGACAAAAGATGAACCACTTCACTTGTGAGAAGAGCACCCTCTGATACTTTGCCCACTGGAAAAAGAATGGTTTAAATGACTTTCACTCCTTTATGTCGCCCGTTTTGTGTCCTTTGAGTTAAATAGGAATGTGGGTGTGTGCTACAAAAGTCAGCTCAGTGATCTCTTTTGTTTGAGTTATATTTTGTGTTTTGTTTACCCTTCAGTTGAGTGTGGTTAGTTATTAACAATATTGCAGTTACTGTGCTTACATCTACGCCATGGTAAACCAGAGGAGGCTTCAAGTTCCGTCTTAAAGGGACAGGACGTCATGTGACTGTGGACAGGTTAAATTCAGGTTTGATTTTAAAATGTGAGGTTAATACTTAAATAAATAATTAGTATGATGCATTAAAACACAAATATGTTTTTACACTTGCACTTTTGTAGCTCATTAAGTACCATTTACAACTTTAAAATCATTTGACACGTCATCATTTTGCACGTAAAGGTCTGATATATGTTTGAACATTTGAAGTAACATAACATAAACTGTAGGCCTACTTCTTAATGTGACATTAAATACATTTATTAAAGTACGACAACAATTCAGGTCACAACTCAAATAATAGATCTACTTGACATCAAGCTGACAAACCAAACCAATTTAAGAAGTTATCATAAAGCTGTAAATTGTGTTGTATAAATAATAAATTCACTTCATTAATCATTAAACTTAGTTTTAACTGTTCATATACTTCTGTGAATGGGAAAGTGAACTGTCCAATCAGAGCTCTCCTTCAAGAGCAGACTCTGGTTAAACGCTGGGTTAGAGGAAAAGACCTGCTCTGGACCAGGTTAGGTTCACAGAGTTACCATGGTGACTGACTCAGGGTTTAGGTTAACTCTCTCTGAAACTGAAAACTGAGGTGACCTCTTTTCAGGGTTAACAAAGTCTGAGTTTGGACTAAGCCTGCTTTTTGAAACAGGACCATTATTTTGTGATGCAGTTTTTCCGGATCTGTTCATGGACCATTTCCAGAGCCTTGATCTTGGTCAGGTGTTTCTATGATGAAGTGAGCATTGAGCTCCCAGACTCAGACATGAGTTAAGATTCAGTCACACTACATTAAGTAGAGTCCTAAAGTATCTCTATTGTTTGATCTTTGTTTTAGTCAGTCACATCATATATTCAACACTGAACAGTGTTAAACTGATACAAATGTTTAGGTAAACAGGGGTGTAATCCATCAGGAAGTTTATTCTATTGGAGCTCACAAACAACAGCTCCACCCATTCACACACTCCCATCACTGAAAGAGGCCACTTAGGGAACATACAAGGCCAATGTACGTTGAACAAGCTTACCCCACCCCGCTCAGTCACACAGACCCACCTCAGAGGAGAACACAGGCTTATAGGTGAGGACATAGGGCGCTATGTTCAGAGTCCTGGGTGGGGTCTGTAATATTACTGCCAACATCACTTTCACTGCTTATTTTTGGGCAAGGGCAAGTGGCCTGTGTGATGCAATGCGGTAGTTTTAAGTGAGTCAGTTAATGAGTGCTGTTTATTTTTACTCTTACTAATGGAATGGAGAGAACAAAAAAGCAACCTATGACGACCAGGTGTTTTTTCCTACTTCTTGGGAATATTTCACCTTGGAAAGTTGAAGAAGTAGGAGGAGCTCAGAACATGCTGCTGCTACAAGTAGTTCTAAAAGTGCAGCCTAAAGAAAAGTATCAGAATGAGAGTTTTTTGCTGTGATGACTCTGAGGAACCAGGACAAATGTGTATCACTGGAGAGTTATAGTTAGAAGCCGTTGATGGGGGCTGTTTTTCTTCCAGAGCCACACAGGGCCATTGCTTTGTGTGGGGTGTGACCGGGCCACACGTCGTCACTGAGGCGCACACCTGCAGATGAATGGCAGACCTCACTACTACACAGGGCTCCTATTGATGACATCATCGCCTGGCATCTGGTCACTCCACCCTTTCCATGTTCTGAGTGCCACCAAGTCCACGGAGCACCATGGTCCTTTCACAAACCTGACGCTGTTGCTTGTTTGTTCTAGAGATTATTCAATTCATCTGGATCAACTTCTTCTCACTGAGGTCACTCGTAACAATCAGCTTATTTATGTCTCCACAACATTCAGTAAAATAAATGTTTCTCCTTTAACAAAACTAAATAATTTCTCTAAACCACGTAATAGGTATATTAAAGATAATTATGTTAATTGATGTAAATAAGATTATGGCACCAGAAATAACATTCATAATTTCATGTATTTTCCACAATGGATTTTTGGATTCAGTGCCCCCCCACATTTACTTAGTATCTGTATCTAAATCTTATCTCAGCTGCCAACAGAAAAGGGCTTGGCATACCTTTCACATTTTTATCCAATCACAAGCTAAAACAAACACTAAAAAACTCTTCTAACATCTACTCCCACCACACAAGGCCAACAAATACAGCTCACGATCAATGTGTAGCCTGTGTGAGAACACTGCTTCTAGTTCACCGAGGGATCAAATTATTACGGGCAATTTACAGTCTTTAATAATCAAAAATGTATGTATTTACCAAAAACCTGGAATCGTTTACAGTCTATATATCTCTTTCACACTCGTGTTCTGGTAATTAAACTAAAACCGGTGTGTAATAGTTTACGAGCTCATAAAGCACAGACACATCAATCTTGCAAAAGTATCTTTAATATGCAGAGATTATAGTTTGGCCAGCAGACAATTTTTTCTCTGTTTTCGCTGTAACCGCTTTGATTACTGAATGTTGTGTACTTTGAATACATAACTGATAAAAAGTGTGGTGAGTGCAGTGTAGGAGGGTGTGTGTTCCCCTGTCCCACAGCTTTCACCTTCTCTCCTCATCACCAGCTCCATGTGAGCTCTACCCCACCCCATCCTGCTCACTTCCCTCCTCTCCGAGAGCCAGCCTCAGACACTTGGTTTTTGGAGGAAGGGGGTGAAGCCAGTGAACAATCCTGTCTGTCTTTTCCCAAAATAAGCCAGTGGGAGAGATCGCCAAGTAAGTCAAGGAGATTGGAGCAGCGTGCTCAGCCCCTGGTTATAAGTGGTGTGAGTGAAGCCCGACCTGCTCGGACCCTGAGCTCAGAGCAGCCTCGCTGCCTCTCTCAATGTTCTGCTCCTTATCCCTCTTTGTCCTGCTGCCTCACTCTCCTCACTTTTCCACTGTTAGAGTGAAAAGGCACACATCGGGAAGGTGCTGTTCAGCTCCAATTTCTTTTTTGACTCTTTCTGACTTGCCAGAAAGCACATGGATGGACTTCAATTTTTGTTGGAAATAGAAAAATAAAATTTCAAAATTTACTAACTTTTAAACTGTAATATTTAGAGTTTTGTTTCTGAGAGCAGCACTGAAAGGAACCAGTGAAAGTTTTTTGCATTTTGGTTGCATGCCTCTTGAGTTTTTAATGGCATCACACCCCTTGGGAGACCGGTGTGGCTGAAGGAGGGACAGACCTGAAGCTTTGCCCCTGCTCCCATCACTCAGAGGAAAAGGTAAGTCTATTCTGGCAGCATGCATTTACAACTGGAAATATAGCAAAACCAAAAGTGTGTAAAATATCTCAGTCATGGGACTTAGACATAACTCACTGCTCACAGATTATTAAAACCTGGCACTTTGGGGTTTACATGCTACAGATTCTTTTGTTTGATAGAAGGATTCTTATGGGAGAGACATGGTATTATAGCACTATATGCTTTGACATTGTACGGCAGAGCAGACCCAAAGACTGTTTCTGAAGTACTGAAAAAGTTGAATGTTGGAATGGCACTGATCTGTGGAGTGTTGGGGTGGGGCAAAGGGCATTCAAAACACGCTAGAACAAGAAACATACTTGACTTTTTGTTTTAAATAAACAAAAGACTCTTAAGTTATAATAATAAATAGTTTCCATTTTCTGTTGTGTCTTCACAACTGTTGATCAATTTCCACTGTCCATCCAGTGGAGTGACTTCTGGCAGGCTCCAGTGCATTCCACTGAAACAACATCCCTGAGCAGCGCAGTGCAGCATAGCCACAGTCCTGAGGATTTCTAATAAAATACAGAATAAGGGAAGTAGTAATGAAGAACATTCACAATTTCAGAGTAAAAATACAGACAGCATATAAAAGGCTTGCCTCGGAGTTTCTTTCTAATCACATGTGAAGGGGGTGCAGAGGGAAGGAGGGAGGAAAGTCTGGAAAAGACTGGAGTAGAGCTCTAAGTCCAAAAAGACTTGGCAGCACTCAGTGTTTTGCTGGCTTATGGTGAGAGAAGCTGACAGACCGGTGTGTGTCTGCACACATGCTTCCTCCTATAGGTCTGCAATATCAAAGACAGATTACACAATCAGACGCAGGGTGGGAGTAGGTGCTCCAGTGTGAACTGCAGCTGTGTTTCATGCATCTCACAGTCCCTGTGTCATTTCTGCACTGGCACTGGCAATCTATGAGACTTTGCTCATGCAGAAAATTTTGGAAACATGTCATTAAATCTTTGGCTCTGTGGTTTAGACAGAGCAAAGTATAAAGAATTTCAAGGACCCAAATGCTGAGGTTGTGATGATTGTGTTAGCAGATTGATACAAAACGTTTAAGCTTGAGGATAGTGTAAGAACGGCTCATTTCCATACACTTTTTTGCTCCAGTAGAACCATGTTCCTGTACATCTGACCTGACAGTGAGTGAAAGGCACCTGTTCTCCTCATGTAAAGCTGCTAAGTGTTTATTGAACCATACATTTGCCTCACTTGAATTCTGTCCATTTTTACTAAATGTGAGCATTTAGTTCATATCTTCCATGACGGTCAGTCTATTTCGAACGTCTGTATGTTGAGGTGGTAATTGCAGACTTTGTGGGAGGCTGGTGATTGTGACTCTTAAGTATCTTTGTATGTAAAATAAATAAATGCAGGCCACATCAAAGAGCGTGTAAACATCCACTCCAGCTGCCGTGCATTGAGTTTGACCAAACATATACAAACAGTGGTCATGCCAAATACCCTCTAATGCACACACAGCATACCTCTGCCTCTGCATACTTTACTACAGCTGTTCCCCAGTGGTGCCACTTTACAGGCCAGCACATATTGAGCTTGAGGTGAGAACAACACAGTTAACATACAAAAAAATGATTTAGGAGTTTGCGGCTTCCCCCCTGCTCTTTCAGAAACCAGGTGTCATGCTCATTTGAAATCATAGCAGGAAATGACTCCGAAACCTTGTGTGTGTGTGTGTGTTTTCACAAGACTAAGAATGCAAACATATTGGCCACTAGGAGGCAGAGTGGCATTCGCTGTCTATTGATCCTATATTTTGCATATTGCTAGTTCTTAAAGCTCAAGGCCTTTATAGTAGTTTCAAATGTCGGGGTGCACTGAAACATGCTTATAACGAGGTTCTGGTGTTTTTTGGGGGGGTTTGCCACTGCAGGTGTGTCTGCATGTGTGGGAGAACTAGGCAAACACACGTGTGCCTCCACTCCTCTGTGTATTGCCATTCGAGCAGGAAATGAAGGAGAATGCCACTCATTCTCCAGGAACAGTAACCGCCACAAATTCCTTCACTTCTCTTTCCTTTGTTTTAAGTGTTTCCCCAGCTCCAGCACATAATAAGTACAGTATGTCAGACACATTTTAACTGCAGTTTGGATGGAATGGTAGTTTTGTATGAGCACCATATACGGCTAAAACTCTGTAAGACATTTTTGAGAACCCCAAATAGTATTCTTTTCCTCAAATATTTTGACTCACTGTTATATGGTTGGGAGAATTGAATACCACAATATTTCCCATTAATTCATGAGATTACATTTACATTGGCCCATTTTGTTCCTCACAATGCTACTTGGCTCCGCACACACTTGTCTTCTTCACACTTCATGCAAAACTGTATTGTTTTAGTTATAAACCCTGGTAAGAACGAAGCAAATTATTCTGCTATGTGAGAAGAACATGAAGAGTGATTGTATTTGAATTTTGTGCTGAGAATTTTGATCGCTCTAACTCCTTCCAAACATCCTTTCCTCTACGCCCTTCCAACTCATCTTTCAATAAGTATTAAAGCATCGTAACTGATCATCAAACTAACTTATTCCGTGGTTGTAACGACAAGAGACACAACCTGAACTCTGATATCTTCTTAGGGAGTGTGAAAGTGCCAGTGGATTTCAGTTTAGGGTTGGTTATAAATTGGAATAAGGACTTTTTTTGCAATCCCTTAACTGTTTCACAAAGTATAGTCCCCTCTGCTCCCAACCACAAATATGAAACCTTGCTAAGCTGTTGTTCATTGTATAAAATCGAAGGAGGTCCAGACTTAGAAACATTGTGTTGAGTTGGCTGGCGTCTCGGTCTCCCTGGTTACGTCATGCTCTTCGCTCTTGTTTGCTCACGACCAGTAGCCTCCCAGACCATTACACAGCTGATTTATGGGAGAGCTCTTGAGCAGGATGTCAGAAGTATTTCATTTTTACTAAGTGATGGCACTCCGAAGTAGATAGAGCAGCAAATAATTTAAAAAGACCGTTTCTACCACATATTTCTTGAAAAAAAAGTTAAAAATATGAATCTTTACCAACCATACCTACCATTTGTTTGCCACTGTTCAACTTGTTTCCTAACACGTCCCGAGTGTCTGGCCAAAGGGGGTGGTTCTTCCAGGCCTGTCTCTCTGCAAACCTCTTGTTATGTCTCCCCAGTGCCCATTGAGTCTGTCAGCAGTGGTTCACTCTTTC
>KN471836.1:92676-102931 GCA_000787095.1 Periophthalmodon schlosseri
GCATCACTTCCCTCTTGCTCTCCACTACATCGCTAATATTTCCCACAGGTATAGTTATGAGAGGTGCCCACTTTCTGACCCCAAGTTGGCAGTGTGTAGCTGGGAAATATTTCAGCTATGTATGGCCCTGTGCGGCCGCTTCACTCAAGGTTTAGAGTATTTATTTACCTCGGTGTATGAGCCACAACTGATCCTATTGTATTCGGGACATCTCCCACCAGCAGAGACCACCACCCCCACACATTTATAGACAATAGAACAGGCCAGACCCCAGTGTAACAGGATAATGAATGAGTTTATCTATCTGCATCGCCACCTTAAATCTTCATCCAAACTCAACAACTACATTACATTCCGTAGAGTGTTTTTTTGGCATCATGTCTATTTGCTTTGTTCTCAGCTAAGGGGCTGTGAAACGCAGTCTAAACACAGTCACTCATACCACAGAATCCTGACGTGAGCTTCCAGTGCTCAGCAAGGGTGAACTTGGAGCACACTAATAACCACTGTTTCTAGACTAATGGGCATTTATAGACTCTTTTAATGGAAGCAGTAGTAAACATACCTACAATGAATGCTACGGCTGTTCTGTTCATTTTTTTTCTCCCAAATCTGATTGAATGAGGCTATTGGCAGTGTATTGTTCACCAACAAAGAAGGTAGTGGGTGTTATATTGAGGTATATCTCTCATTATATATTTCGATATAGAATGATACTCCAAAGATAAACATGTCTTTAAATGTATTTATCGATATTAAGTTTCAAATGTGAGGAAAGACATAAATATAACAGAATTTTTCTTTGTAATCGTCTATTTTTTTCATCATTTTGATATTTTGTTTTAATGGTGTATTGCTAATTTGATATATTCTCAATCTCTCTGAGGAAAAATTCAAGTCTGTCAACTGGACAAGAAGTTGTAGGAGTGAAGACGTTTCGCTGCTCATCTAAGCTGCTTCTTCAGTTCTGGTCAGATTTACTGCTGGACACTGCCTTATATGTATCTGAAGGGAGGAGCTAACTACACTGAAACTAACACACCTATTTGTTTACAGTTTCTGTTTGTTGGCTAGTTCTAATGAGCTACACTCAGTGTGAACTGTGCCTGAGTCATACTTAGCATAATCATTCAAGCCCCTAATGGCTGCTCTCACATCTATTAACATACTGGCGAGCACTGTTGTTTTCTTTGTTTAGATTTAGGTCTGAGGATGGAGTTATAAATATGAGATAAATGAGGTCTGAGGCCCCAAATTTAGGTCGAGGATGGAGTTATAAATATGAGATAAATGAGGTCTGAGGCCCCATTCCTGTTCAAAGAAGGATTGTCTTTCATAACAAAAACTGAACTGAATCGAAGATGCGGCTTGGATGAGCAGCGACGTCTTCAGTCCTACAACTCTTTGTCGAGTTGACAGATTTGAATTTTTCTTTTACTATGGCTCATACCTGGACGACTGAGGGATTACACAGAAATCTCAGAGGAAATGTTTATTATTAATAATGCTTGGCTTGTTTATGAGTCTCACAGATTCAGGATTTGTCAAACAAATCACACATTTGTTTTATTAGCATCTATCGTCCAAAATAAACGTAATCACACATCTGTCATGACTGGGCCATGACATATTCGTATTGTTCTTACTTCCCCATAAAAATGAAAGTAGCGTTATATCAATCCCACATTTTTGGGATTTTAAGTGACCTTGGATAATTACATCTGATTTTGGACATTGTTTCTATTACTGTGCCTCAAACATTAACGGACAGAACATGTCTAAAGCTTTTGATTTGCAATCCGCTCAAATTTTGGAATTGTACTGAAAAAACATACACAAATGAGTGCTCCAGTGTCTCCAAACCTATGTAAACACACCGGCTTCCAAACTCCACAACGCCGTGCTAAAGAGACATGTCAGACAGGCTTGGAGTTAGGGCTTCCTCTGCAGAGGGTGAGTGATCTGAAAGGAAGGAGAGGTTTGTGGGTAGTTAACATATGCACAAATACAAGGTCACGTTGGGGTCAGTGGTAAGCTGCCAATGGGCCATTCCAAAGTCTGTAAACCAATCACATCTCACGTCATTTTACCTCAGCTCAAAAGTATATCTATATTTTTAGGAGACACATGTAAAGTTCATTCATTCTCTGCTCTATACTTTTCTATGCCATATTACTGCAGGTACTTTCTTACGTAAAAAACAATGGCATAAGTCTTCCATCTGGTTGTAGTTTGTAGTCTGTGCCAGTTCGAATAGCAGTGATACACAGACCTCCAAGGGGCTTAAAACAACACCAGCTCATACTCAAGGAGACTAGTTGCATATTTCCAGCTACTGTAGCAACGATAATAAACACACACGCTTTCTAGTTTCTCCTTACTCCTTACTCAGCCCAAGTGCGAGAATGAAAATGGTAAACAGTTTGGAAATGCTCAGTCTTGAAAATACATTATAATGGCCCATTGTATAAAAAGACATGCTATAGGAGAGTGACATGAAGGTAACCCATGGCAAGTGCAGTGGAGGAATGTCCCAGGCCGCTTCAATGGAGTTTGTCTCTCTGCACCTGTGGAACTAATAGTGAGCCAGTGAATTCAGATCTGCTATGAAAATATTTGGAGGAATGAGAGAAGGAAAGAAGGGGGCGTGGATGGGCCAGGAGGTTCATACCTAAAGACAGGCGTGTAGTTTGGCTACAGCTTAGGATTTCCATTAAGCGGCAGGTTTGAGAAACAAGATAATTGCTCTAGCAGAGGCTCCAGGCTGCAGTCCCTCTCCCCCTCATGCTGTTTCTCAGAGATGGGTCTGTTTGCTGCATACTCCATTATATTAAAGGGAGTCTACACCAGCAATGCTCTCGCAAATTGCACTTTCTTGGAGATTACTGTTAAAATGTTTTTATTGGAGTGGTTAAAGGCAGTTTTTTTATAGTTTCTAAAAATGATTCACATGGAAGACTCAGTTTTATCAACCAAGAGCTTTTCTAGTGTAAGCAACACATTTCATACAATAATCCAATTCTCAAAATGTGAAATACCATAAAGCTACTCAGCTGATCCAGGTTTGATACTTTGGTGAGTGTTGGTTAAACTAGACACAGAGATGGTCACATAAAATGAACAAGAAAAGATGTTACTTGTTACTTGTTACCACCTTCGCCTATTGGAAGCCGGCGGAAAGCAGTGTGTCTCCGTGGTGTGTAGAAGTTCATCAGTTCTCACAGGAAACAGTTCTGTCTCGCTGGAGATGTTTCTGCATATTTAATCATATGTAATCATATGTAATCATATGTAATCAACTGTGTTGCCCTTTCTCAAAGGAGCGCTCTGATTGGTCGTGAGTTCAGGCGAGGGAGAAAACACTGTCTGCACTATGTGTATTTTAAACACATTTAATTCACGTTGCAAATGAGAATAAATGGATGTTCTAGAAATTCTCTTGTGCCAGAAAAGTCAACTGATTGTTAAAATGAAGGGATCGTTTCCTTCACAAGTTTCCCTCAGACGCTGATAGAGTGTGTCATGTGTGTGCACTGAACGTACTCTTGGCCACACAGTTAATCATAATCAAGCTTGTTTGGATTCTGGTTGTTTGGATTTTGGTTCCAGTGGCACAAAACCAACCAATACAAATTCACATTTGATTATTATTATTTGTAGAATGGAAGTAAATTGTTGTTATGATGTAGTAATATTCTTTATCACCTGTCCTCACTCGTCACAGCTGAAACTCCCGTTTAAAGAGGTCTGAATGTCTGACATCACTGCATGGAGTTTCAAAAAGCTGTTAAAGCAGCAGAGGTCTGGTTTATGGGCCTCATTTAGAAAAAAGCCACTTCTTCCTTAACACCCAAAGTTTTTAGGTTTAAGTTTGAAGCTACTTGGAGACCATCTTTGACCATCCCATAGTAGCCAGTCATCTCCCGTTTTAAATAATTCAACCATGCAATTCTCACAGTAAGAAAAACACATAAAATGATTTGAAATTCACTTTCTCTTTTTTATTTACATGTCCACTGTGCTCATGCAGACTAGCTTGCATCACCTCCGCATCCAAGTAGTCAGTGTTTATTTAGTAACTGTGAAGTGGTCCATGAGGAGCACCCATGTTTCCGTTTGTATTTTTCAATGGCTCAGAGCTAGGAGTCGTCTCCATCCTCCCCCTCGGCCCTGTGCTGTCCAAGGATGTGTCTCATTTTCATGTCTGTGGTGTAAGTTTTATTCCAGTCTGACTCTCACAGTCCTCCCACCAATCCTCCCATCCCCGGAGCTGCCAAGTCCAGACAAAGACGCTACTTCAGCCCTGCTTTGGTCCTGCGATTATCCAAGCAATGGCCCATCTACTCAAACTAAGTGCAGACTAATAAGAATTTCCCTCCTTCTGTTCTACAAACGTTAGAGGTGGGAGGTACATCAAAATATCAGAAAATTGTATTTTTAGGCTGAATACGGCAGAAAATGTTGTCATTCACTGATATAAGATTCAGTGCATTATGTGACCAACCCAAGACGCTAGTGTGGCTGTCTTTTTATTAATTTGTGACTGTGTTTGTCTATTTTAAGTGAAATTGAACAGAATTTTGTGCAATACTCAAACCTTGGCCAGGATATTTATAGGCACATTTTAGCACATTTCTAGAGGCTTGCAAAAACATAATGTGATCATTATCACCTTAAATGAGGGGCATTGTTTAGTGGTGTTGTGAGAAGACCAACGTGTCCAAAAACCCCTGTGCACAATTAGACTGGATTATGATGCTGTTTGGATTCTTAACGAGAGCCAATTTCCTCCTTGAGTGGCTTGTGTTGGTTTGTCGGTTTGTTTGTTAGCTTGTTAGTGAGTATAGGTTGCAACTGTTACACCAAGCCAAAATTTCAGCTTGTTTATATAAGAAAGTGCTTATATACAAGTTTCATCAACTCAACATCAACATCAACAAATTTTGGGTGATTTTGGTGAAGGCGTTATCCCAGAACAGCCGTAAGATATACACGTTTCCACTGTTTTTGTCAATGCCATTCCACCTTTTACCATTTCCCTTCTTTTGGCAAAGCGTTAGTACATATCAAACGAGACAGAACATCTTTTGTACAGACAACACAAAATATCTGCTGTAGTCTAAACACATTTTCATTCACAAATATACAACACGCTAATTGTACTTTCATTGGAACAGCCCAGACTCATTCACAGCCCATTCACTGCACAGTTGTTCTGATTATTTGTGTTTACGACAGCAACACATGTGTCATTACCCACTATTTTCTCTAGAACAATTTTCTTTAATTAACTAGCTCCATGAAGACACGAGTATGGACCA
This sequence comes from Periophthalmodon schlosseri, assembly GCA_000787095.1. Lineage (NCBI taxonomy): Eukaryota > Metazoa > Chordata > Actinopteri > Gobiiformes > Gobiidae > Periophthalmodon > Periophthalmodon schlosseri. The sequence goes on from KN471836.1 coordinate 97,998, forward strand.
AACCCAAATGTGGTATTATGGGAAGCATAACTCAATAGATGTGTTGAGCTGAGTTATTTGTGACACAGGGAGTATAGGACCCATCTTGTTAAACCTGGATTTCTTCCCCATCCCACCTAGCGCAGTGTGTGGCCGATCTTCAGCTGTATCTTTAAAACAGACTCACAATTGGTGCTGACTGCGCGTTGGCCCAGCAAACACACATTTATCTCATTAAATAAATGTGCTGTACCATTTGTTTTGTCTTCTTCTCCCAGCATAGTGTGATAATTGAAACAAATTGTGATGCTCTTGGCTAAACCTCTTCTGCCTGACATGTGAAAATATGTCTAGAAGCAAAGAGGAAACGCAAGTGCAGTCAATTAGGCTTAGTTTAAATGAGGTAAAGCTTAGATAATAACGACATGTGAAATTCAAACCAGAGAGGAATTAGTGAAAACATCTTTTTAAAATAAAGTTCTTTTAAAGGGTGTTTTGTTTTGATTGTTTGACTATGAAGATTGTTTACGGAAGATAAAGTAAAATGCTATTAGGTCTGTCATGATAACAAAATGTGTTTGATATATTGATGAACTCGTTTCTGTGTAGACTCTGCACACCTAACCAGGTGACAGGTGCGTTGGAGGAGAACCACTTTGACTGAAAGGTTTTAAGAAGACTCCCACACACTGCTTCACTCTTGGCTCAGTTTTATTAGTACAACGTTTCGGTCCCTCTGACCTTCTTCAGGTATGAGGACTGCCCCTTCCGCTCCCCTTATATAAGTTAAGGGACCACCCCCTTAAGGGGAATGAACCAATTATTCACAATTAGACCCCAGTGAAACCCCAATATTGGACATAATTCACTTTGCACTTTGATATATTGAGGAAGAAAATATAGATGATAAATGATAATATTGAAACTAATTTATGCCACTGATACAATAACCCTATAACAGGATTATCACCTAAAAACTATTCTAAATATACAATATTGTAAAAAAACAAAAACAAAAACAAAAAACAAAACATGAGCTGGAATATATAAACAGCAGAATGAAACACTTGAGTTATTAATTACTGTCTGTAATGAGTCATAGAAGTGATTTATTCAAACTTTTACATCTTAAGTCTTATTAAAAAATGCCCAAAAAATTCCCAGTAGTGCAAAGAAAATGTACACATGATAAATACTGACCCCAAAAATATTGTTCCAGCTTTCATATACTGAACGATAAGTCGATATAGTGATCATCTTGACAGACCTAAGTGTAAATAATGTATAAGTCTTTTTAGGAATGTGTATAGTGAACTTCATATTCTCAGTGTTAATATCTAATGTTTACCAGAGATCAATATATACCTAAGAACATGAACTGTGAGACAAGCTACATTTCAAATCCACTTATATATCACCCAGTTTGCAAATAGCACCTCACAAACACAAGGGACATCAAGATACAGAAGATTAACAGCTATAGAACTTGTGAAAGTATTTTCAGCTTGGTAAGGCGCACTGTTTTTTAGTAATTTTTATATTTACATTACCATAGCTTGTCCTTTTTAACTGCATTTCAAAGAATCACTGTAGACAAATTTGACTGCTGCTGCTCTCTTGTGGATCACAGAAGTCTACCCACACAGACCATAGACCAGTAAAGCCTGAATCATAACTAAATGTTCCAAATGCATGTTCGACTCCTTCTAACTTTATACTTTTGCTTGTTTTATTATTCTCTTTGGGCCTTTGTTTTCCCCAGTGCCAGCCACTCCTTGTTGAAGGCTGCCCTACACGTCGCGCGCTGAGTCGTGTTTGTACAGCTCATTGCTGGATCTTTGAAGGTGTGAGCCCGGAGAACTGCTTGGGTCCTCTTACACCAACCACACTCTTAGCCACAAGCCCATAAAGAGGTGCATTGATCCAAATGGGTGGGGTGAGCTTCAGACAGTTCTGTGCTGGTGGTCTGGTTAATGTATGTGTGTGCAAGTGTTTTGTGTTTTAGAACTGGAGCCTGACCCACCCACAATTTTAAATGATTAACACTGGTGCTGTTTTCTAACCATCTGCAACCATCCGAAACCTGAAACAATGGTCCAAAGGTTAAAGAGGCTGCTTTTTGGTTGTTATCAGAAATGAACATTTACCAGCAGAGAAGCGGATACAGCTAACGCCCCACATTGCTGCACTTTTTTCCTTCTAAACTGTATATGCTCACATTTATATATGTTGGAATTATTTTGTGGATTGGTCTATAGTATTTGTTTCACTGGTGATAAGTGTTTTACATATAGTGAATGTGAACACGTGAAGTGGACCTTATTATAATCTAATATTTAATTGTGTACAAAAATTGGCTTTAAATCATCATTTTCGAGGCTTTCATTCTGGCCCATTATATGCTTTTTGGTCATCTGCGTTGTTACTTCTGCCAGAAGCCCATTCAGATGGAGCTCAGTCGGTCTCTAGTCCAGTAGCCTGGAGCGTAGAGGCATTTCATCTGCTTCAGGGGGATTTGACCAAGATTTCCTGCCCCTTATTAAATTATAATCTCTTTTCTCCCTCTCCTTCTCTTTCTTTCGGCTCAGGACTGAAAAATATCAGCTTCCTTTTCTGTTTTGCTGCCAGTCACGGTGCGTCTTGTTGTGCTCACTGGAGTGGCGCTGGCTGGGCTGGAGCTTGGGAGATGATTGGCGGCGTATGGAGCTGAACTGGGTCAACAGAGGGATCAAATGCTTGACCATTGTGTGTTTACTGTGTGTCCTTTTATTCCTGTAATTAATAGCTGCATATGCCAATTTGGAATCTTCGCTGTCCATTCTGCTGATAGCCCCATAACTTACATTTGACATGCCAATACGCTTCCAAATCTGTTTACAACAAACCCAATCAAGTTTTGAATTCGTACAAGTCTCCCATAAATCAACACCGCCAAGTCTGCTCTAAGGTCTTAGTACGGCGCAAAAACAGTTGCCATAGAGATCAATATTCTGTTGGGACTTAAATTTGACGAAAAGTTTCCTTCTGTAAATTGATTGTGATTTTTGATTTGATTTTAAAATATAAAAATATGTCTTTCACTAATGAGGTTTGTGAACACAGAGAAGACGTAAACCCCAACTTAAACAGATGAATGCTTCTCGCTCTAGTTCCATTTAACACAAAGGAAATTCCAATTTATTCCTCCAAACAATGTGGCCTACCGCGGGATTGGCTGAAGACCTGTCAAAAAGTTAAAGAGGGGGTATTATGCGAACTGACTTTTTGGCACTTTCTACTGTGTTATAACATTGTTTCCTCATCAAAAACATGCCTGAAGAGGTTTTATATGCCATCCATGCATGTTAATAATCTTGCGATCTCCCTTGGGCCCTATTCGAACCGTCCTTATGGTCAGCAGTACGGTCCTGTCCAAGACTCAACCCGCAAGCCTATGTCACCCTTGATTCTGCACGGCAATTCTCCACAACGACGGCATAATACAAAACACACTACAACTTCACAAACGTGCTTCATTAGCCGGATGCACGCTGACTGTGTTGTGATAGCAATGTAGCGATGGGGGTTTACGGTCCTATCCTTCATCGCTGCTGGGGCACCTCATCAGGAGCAGTGGGCGCCGCAGCACAGCACCTGAGGACCCATCTCCAGATCTTGAGCTAGGCTTGGTACCTTAGCTCGAAGATATTAACTATTGTGCATGTCTTGGGTTGATGGGGGAAACCGGAGTCCCAGGAGGAAATCCACCAGACAAGGAAAAAAATATGCAAACTCCACAGAGAAAAGCCCAGGCAACCCAGGAAGTGAACCCGTAACCTTCTTGCTGTGAAGTGTGAATGCGAGCCACCGTGTCAGAGTGGCGCAGGGAGCAAAGGGAGCGGGGACTCATTTATTAATCCTTTTAATACGTAGTTTTTGGCGAATATAGCATTTTCAAAACATTAAAGGTAATGGTGGTCTAAATGTCATGTGTCATATAGAAGTGTAATACCTTTACTCACTGATGTTTTGAAACTATTTGATCAGGATTTGACTGAAAATAATTTATTAATGCACTGACCTACCCACAAGTTTTGGTCTGAAATCTCGCTTTTTTAGTATAATTATCCTTTACCATGTGAGAATGACACATGGTAAAGGATAATATATTAAGCCAGCAATGTTTTTCTTTTTTATATATTACCATTTATGTCACAAAGCTGCCTGACACTGCCCTCTGCAGGAAACACCTCCCCGTGAGTCACTGTCCTATCAGTCACTACTTCAGTTCCACTTGGCACCTGGAGGATAGATCCCAGAAAACACACTTCTTTAATACTTTACGTGAACTCAATCTCTGGTGAATCTCCCTGAATTCAGATGGGCACGACTGACATGTGGATTAGTATCAAAACAAATATGGCTGCTTACAATAAAAAAAGAAAGCAAAAAATATCAAAGGGGACTGAAAAATATTGCAGATTTCTGTAGAATCAATGAGCAAAGCACTAAACTGTGTTAGTCTGAGGTGAGAGAAATATGTAATTTTATTCAGTGTGATGGATGACCAATGAGCTACATGTGTCACTGAAAGAAAACAAATCTAATTGCACAATCATGTTTGGTTCTGGCTTGAGGCACAGCAGAGGGACCAGACCGATATCCCTCTGTATAAAAAATACAAAGAGATCATTCTGGATTCTTCAGGCGAGGAGACAGGGTGTAACACATGTTTACTCACAATTTGATATACATTTCCAGATATCAATTGATTACATAGAACAGACTTTAAAACCACTGAATTCTCCCATGTAACCTTTAGCTACACTTTCAGATTGTGTTTCAGACTCTGGCACAAAACAATGGAATATTTGATGGTGTGCGATTACCCGGGGTTATTTTTGCACTCCAGAACATTCCTCACTTTGAGAGCAGCGAACCCACACACACACGCACGCACACACACAGACACACAC
>JACM01057483.1:0-20510 GCA_000787095.1 Periophthalmodon schlosseri
ATATTGCATAGGAATATTTTTGCGATTTGTTTGTCAAGCCACATCTATATCTATACCTATGTACTGCATTCAAAAGACTGTGATAACATTTTTTTTTTTCTTTCTGTGCTAATATTTTATCTATTTTACAAATATGAAATTATTTTGTAAAGTTTAATATAAAGATATACATAGACAGGTAGATAGATAGACATAGTTTGTGGCAGTTCTTTTACCCTTTTGATTACATTTTACTTAACTTTCATATGTAATTACATGAATAACTACTTTTGACTTCTAACTGAATCCCATTATTTAAAATACCAATCCTCCTGCTGCAGTTTGAATGATCTGCTCTTGCCACTAAAAATGCCTTTGATGAGACTGAGCCGTCGTCTCTGTGTAACTCACACACACGCTGCTGTCACAATCAGATTTATGAACATCCTTTTCATTACGGGCTCCTCTCTTTCACTCGCAGATTGATAGCAGTTGCAGCTCTAATCTTACGTAAAGCAAGAAAAGAGTCACGCAGTTATTTTCCCTCAGAACACATCACAATTTTTCAGCTTCGTCGTAAATCAAAATTTTCACACAAACATCCCAATTTAGTCAGGAAATATCGGATCTGGCTCACAGCTTCCTTAACTTCTCTCTCAATAGAAATACTAATAGAAAATCTCTGACAACAAACATTTGCAGTACCACAGTCTTGTCACTGCAGCAAGGACAACATTTTAATTACATTTATTCCCCTCTGTATTACTAAGCCGCTGTGTTAGCACGGGGAAGTTAGCTAAGCTACAATTTACAGAGTTGAATATGTTTGTGTGCCGCTATATTGTATGTACAGTAAGTACCACAATCCAGTTCTTCATGAAGTAATTATTATAAAGAACCTGATGATCAAGTTTGATTTACAGTTTTAGGCATGAAGATTTTTATTTTTCAAGGCAAAATACACATCACATGTACTCTCAAAATTAAATGCAATACACAAGTAGTATATATAAATAGAAATAGCTAACTCACTAGCCACTGCGTTCCAAATAGGAAGTAAGCATGGGTGCTTCGACTCTGCTCCAATTCACTTTCTATGACAGACAAACCAGGTGGCTTCTTTCCCCGAGGTTGCTTCTGCTAGCATTAGCAACAGGTTTGCTCCGGATTGGCTCTTTGGTTGCTATGATACTCGCAGTCGGAATTCCAAATAGAAAACTTGGCTCCAAATATGCCCCTATAACTGCTATGATGAGCTTCATTTGGCTGGAGCCATTATCTGGTCTCTTAACCGCTGGACTAAGAGACCTCACACTCTCTTAGTCCACTTCTTTATACAGTTTATGATTACACAGCTCAATCAAGGTCAGTTTTTCAATTAATGCGGCTTCAATATATTTTTCTCTGTCAATGCTTTCAAACATAACACGGCAAATACTCACATGCTGTAACCTACCTCTTGCATTTTTGTTTACATTTTATTTTCTACAACTTTAAACAGCAAGCAATTCACAGTATTTTCAACTGCCGTATTTTCCGGACTATAAGTCGCACTTTTTTCATAGTTTGTCCAGGGCTGCGACTTATACTCAGATGCGATTTATATGAGAAATATGTTTTTTTTCTTCATTATTATGCATTTTTTAGCTGGTGCGACTTATACTCCAGTGCGACTTATACTCCAGAAAATACGGTAATTAACTTTTTTTCTTTGCTACATAATTCCATACATCATATATTTGATGTCTTCAGTATGTATCTAAAATGTTGAAAAAAAACATCATATATTGATGTCTTCAGTATGTATCTAAAATGTTGAAAAAAAAACATTGAATGGGATGGTGTGTCCAAACTTTTACTGGTAGTGTAAGAACTGCTACAAAACACAATCTGAAGATCTAACAACTTTCTTATATAGTGTACCATAAAACCTAGATTTACACAGTACAAGTTTAAGATATACCATATAGGGCCAAGTACTAATCTTTAAAATACCGCACTTAATCCCTGCCCATTTACGCACACATAAACAAGTGTACAAAGCTGTCCAACCAACCTCCCATAGCATAGACTCATTTATGATCTTCTGTACTACTACAACTGAACTGCTTTCAAATGTAGAAGAAATATCAACCTTTAGCTTATGCCAACACTATGCTTACTAGTGTTCATGTTTTTTCTGTTCGATGGTATTTATTTAAACAATCACTATAGACTTCCTTGAAAAGCATAAATGTGTTGTAGTGTTTTTATTATTAAGCCATTAGTATTATTAAGGTATTTTATATTGCAGCCATAACCTACCAAATAGTGATCATTTCCGCACAGATAAAGCAGTCCAATATCCAAATCTATCCTAACCACCGAGTAGCCCTTTAGCAACTGTAACCTATCTCATACAACGCTATTTACTTCAAACTCCCCCTTAGCCATGACTGACTGACAGGGTAGAAAATAATGTGTTTTTCTGTCTTTCTTTTTTCCCAGACCCCTTTGAGGCGTTTATCATTTTCTCCATCCGCCACGAGATAAGACGAATAGACCTTCACAAGCGCGACTACAGCCTGCTGGTGCCTGGCCTTAGAAACACCATAGCTCTGGACTTCCACTTTAACCGCAGCCTGCTTTACTGGACAGATGTGGTGGAGGATAAGATCTACAGAGGGCGCCTATCCGAGTCTGGAGGTACTGTACACAATAACGTACAATCGGCCATGTATAGGATAAATGCAAGCTTTGTATCTGCACTGATGTATAGGCTGAACAAAAGCAAGGGACATAGGTGTGTAGTGGTAGCTGCGATAATGCTGTGCTACTGTCTATTAAACCAGAATTTTTCAAACATGACAGTCTTGTGTAGTCCTAGTTTAGATCTTGTTTAGCTCTGGTTTAGGATTCAGTAAGGTCTAATTTGACGTTAGTTTAGTCCTGGTTTGTTTGTGTTTTATAAATTGCAGCCACAGGAATGGGGGGGCTCCATCCTCAGACCTAAATCAAAAGAAGGAAAACAATAGTGTTAGCCAGTATGCTAATAGGTGTGAGAGCATCCATTAGGGACCTGAATGAGTATACAAAATAAGACTTAGACACAGTTCACACTTAGTGTAGTTCAATAGACCTAGACAACAAACAGAAACTGTAAAGAAATAGGTGTGTTGGTTTCAGTGTAGTTAGCCCCTCCCTTCAGACAGATATAAGGCAGTGTCCACCAGCAATCTGACCAGAACTGAAGAAGCGGCTTGGATGAGCAGCGAAACGTCTTCACTCTAAAACTTTTGTCCAGTTGACAGAATTGAATCTTTCTTTTACCACGGTGGTCACCTTAACTGGACTCGCATAAACTAATAATACAGTCATTTTTATTATATGCTGCTTTTAATGCTGTCAAATGGGAATCCTGATGGTTAATATTGTCTCTTGTGCAGTTAATATGTGTTTCAAGTACCACTTGAACTGAAATTGACTTTTTAATAATTTTAAGAACTGTTTTGGTTCATGTTCAAACTGGGTTTTCTGAAGTTCAAATATTTTATTAATTTAGAGTAAATGAATCAATTAGCGTACTATAGTCTTTGTTTATAACTGATATAGCGAGTGTGCAGTCCAAATTAGTCCTGTTTTAGATCTGGTTTATATCTGGTGGTACTCAGAAGTCAATTTATTTTTACTTTAAATGGTAAATGGTCACATTTTTATATAACTCTTTTCCACCTCCAAGGCACTCAAAGCGCTTTACATCAAGGAACCACTCACCCGTTCACACACACATTCATACACCAGTGTACACAGACACTGGGGGTGAGGCGGGTTAAGCAGTATTCATTTGTGGGAGCTGGAATCGCACCGCCAACCTGTGGGTCAGTGGGTCTGACTGCTCTAGCAATGTTGAGAGCAGGATTCAAACCACTAAGCTTCGGATACACTACCAACTGAGCTACTGTCATTTTTTTCCTAATTTAGGTATTACTTTGTTGTGTTTAGACCTGGTTTAGTCTGCACTCTATACATCTACAATCTACAATGAAACTTAGCCCCATCATGTTGTTATTGGAATACTTTTTTGCTGATACTCCCTGTTTTATTCCACTGTCTATGCACAATTTCGATCCAGCCCATTGATATGTCTGCCTTTAAAAATACATGTAGGTAAGTTGCGCCCGGCACAGAAGTCTTCACCTGCTGTTGTGCATTATCAAAACCTCCCAAAACTAAAGCTCTAGCGCAGTGTATTTTCCGCAGGTGGCAGCGTTTTCACTGTGGTCCGGGCTCTTTTATTTTGCTCCGTGGATCTGTAGAAATAGCCTTTTGAGCGGCTGCACCGATTTCACTTCTTTGTAAGGCCCACACAAAAGCAAAAGCATCTGAGGATTATTGTAAACAGCGTGGTGATACATAAAGCTGGGAGAGCATTTTACCATATCTAATAGACCTTACAGTACAAAGCAATTTTATATGGAAGTGGCTCTTTGCTAAGGTTTTCCTCTGGGCCACTGTAGCCTATAGGACAACACTGTATAGCTCTTACGTCAGTGCTTTTAATGTGGTTCAGAGATGGCGGAAAGCTTTTTACTCAAGAACTTTTTTATGTCAAATGTGCAAGTAAGATTTTATTTCTAATAGCCTGGTTTGGCGTAAACATCATTGGTTGAGCGGTCAGATCCACTGACCTACAGGTTGGCAGTGCGATTCTTGCTCCCACAGATTAATGCTGTCATTGTGTCCTTGGGCAAGACACTTAACCCACTTTGCTTCCAGTGTCTGCCTACACTGGTGTATGAGTGTGTGTGTGTGTGTGTGTGTGTGTGTGTGTGTGTGTGAACGGGTGAGTGGTTCCTTGATGTGAAGCATTTCGAGTGCCTTGAAGGTGGAAAAGTGCTATATAAAAATGTGACCATTTACCATTTTACTTTGTTGTAGTAGTAGTAGTAGTAGTAGTAGTAAACGTACAGTCTAAATATGAATTTAGACAATGATCATGGTAGACAATATTATATTGTGTACTCCCTTTTGCAGTACTTACAGACTTCAAATATCTCTTGAACATTACCTTCTGTGTCCAGGTGTGACTGGGATTGAGGTGGTGGTGCAGCACGGTTTGGCCACTCCTGAGGGCCTGGCAGTGGACTGGATCACAGGGAAGCTCTACTGGATCGACAGTAACTTAGACCAGATCGAAGTGGCTCTTCTGAACGGAGAGATGCGTACCACCCTCATCGCTGGAGGCATGGAGCACCCAAGGGCCATCGCTCTAGACCCAGGACAAGGGTAGGTCCACAACAACTCTATATATTAGAGTGCTGTCTATATATTTGTGCTGTCTGGATTTAATTATAAAGTGTTTTGTTTTGGGTTTTTTTGGTCCGATAATCAGGAAGTGTGCTGTTAGCATACTGTACTATTATTTACTGTGATGACGCTCTGATTTTTCTGAAACTTGTGAACAGTGCTTACAAACTCATCACAGTGAATAATTGGGATGCTAGGAATTTGTTAGCAAGTGAGGAATAAGTATGGACAGCTGCAAACCATTTAAAATTAATAGTTTTGTTTTTCACTTTTTAATCTGGTACAGAGCCTTTAAGACTACATTTATTCAAGACATGCTCAAACAAATAACAAAGTAAGAACTTATTTATGGGGACACATTTTTAAGTGGCAACCTAGATAAAACCAAATCTCTTTTTTATGTCTAGTTATTGTAGAAGCCATCAGGCATTGTAATGTAGCACAACTATATGGGATGGACATGAACAAAGGTTTGGTAGGTAAATGCGAAATGATAGTAATTACATGGCAAACGGAAGCAGGACACATCTCTTATTCTAATTTATTTCATGGTATTAAAATTAATCCTAACCCAATAATCAAGACTGTACACTACCAAGAAACATGGTTAGGGATTTTTTGGGAATAATATAGAAGCATGGGCCCTCTTTCAAGAAACAAGCACTTTGTTAACCCTGAAAAGAAGTCAACTCAAAACCTAAAATCTAAGTCAGTCACCATGGTAACTCACTTTGTGAACCTAACCTGGTCCAGAGCAGGTTCTATTCCTGTAACCCTGAGTTTAACCAGACTTTGCTCCTGAAGGAGAGCTCTGATTGGACAGTCACTGGTCTTTAAGGAGAGTTCTGATTGGGCAGTCACAGATGGACCATGAGCACTTAATAAGGTTCAACAAGAGTTTAATGACTTGACTTGTATACTTTACACTTACTTTACTCAAATGACTTACAAGCCTGATTTTTCATCCACTTTTGCACCAGAATGTGTTGAGAAGTGCAAATTATTAGATTCATGGATCACACTTTATTCATTTACACCTTTATATTTTGATTTATGTAGGATACAGTTAAAAACTCAATGAGCTACACAGCTCTCAGCCTTTTAGATTAACAAAAAGAGCTAATTAGCTAATTAAATAAAAAATCTGAAATCAAATATTAAAATAGTCATTTTAAACTTATTAATAACAGGTGAATGTTTTTATCTAAGTAAACTGCAGCAAAATTATGTAGGCCCTTTCAGCAATATTATTTGAATCATCAATTCATACTAAAATAGGACAAATTGATTAAACAATTTGCTCCTCCACATTTCTTTTATCAAACCTGACTGATCCACAATCACATGACTTCCTGTCCCTCTAAGATGGACGCCTCCTCTGGTTTACAGTTGCCACGTTGAATCCTCTTTTCTTGTGTCTTCTGCTAACCTCAAGGTTTACTATCTTTGAGTTTTCTAACTCTGCTCCAAACCTGTTTAGTGAAACAGGAAACTGTTGAGCTGTCTGTCTCAGGGGAGATTAACCCTCAGTTAACTCTTAAACCTAGAGTTAAATTAACTTCCTTTGTGAAACAGGGCCAAAGTAGATTATTCTATTGTTATCCTATAGTTACCATGCTATTTCCATCCTATTACTTTACTGTAAAATGCAACCTATTTACAACGGTGAGATCTGTGCTACAAGTGGAGAAAAAAATGATGCATACAGCAATATTTTACAATATTAATATTAATCCCAGCCCGGATCTTTTATGCTGTTGTGTGATTTTTTTTAGGACATAATAACTGTTCTATATATGCTTGCACAATCCACCAAGCCCTCAGATCTTTGGAATGTAGGAGAATTACCACCTTGTTGTATTTGTCACTTGTGTATGCTGCCTGATGTATGAAGATGTCCCCCGTGCTAAGGCCCATTAAAGCGGCAGATATGAGAGACATCAATAACAGCATCAGGGCTCTCTGTTCCCATAATGACAAGTGATGCAGCCAGTGCCCTCTCAACCATGCACTCTATATGCACCAGTGCACTTCTTCCTAGCTATTTTTTACATATCATAAAAAGAAGTATACGATGTTGTTGGAAGAAATGAGAAAGATTGTTGTGATTATGTTTCAGCAAATTAAAGGTCCTGTACTGATTTTTTTCCCCACGTATCTGAGCAAAATGCCCAGTATAGATATATTGTATATTAGCAGCTCTTGTTGTCAAAATAAGTCTGCTGTGTGCCATCTACATCTAATTTGAAAAGTATTTTATTGTCCGATAATCAGGAAATGCACTAGCACGTTAGCATGCTAGCTGTTGTTAGCTTTACAGTCATGGTAAAACTCCACACTCTGAGAGTTTTGAGAAGCGTTTATAAACTCATCACAGAATAATTAGGATGCTTGGAATGCATAAGGTAAGTGAGGAATAACTTTGGACCACTGCAAAAAATGAACTAGTTTTGTTTTTCATGTTTTTAAGACAGTAAAAGTCTGATACAGAGCCTTTAAAGACACAGAACAAGCACAAAGAGGTGCTTGTTCTGAATAGCTTAGAACAGGTTGAAATGTGGTAAGTAATAGAATGTTTTTTAGTAAAAATGGAAGGTTAAAATGTGAAGAGCAGCTGTTTTGCAAATAAGGAGTTGCCAGATGGAAACCTAGAAGAAGACTATAAAGAAGAAATCATAGGAAAAACTCTAAAGTTTTAAGAAAAGTAATTATCTGGTTAGATAGCTGCTGGTGTACTTGACCTTCTTAACTTTAGAAAATATTAAAATAACATCTGTGAAAGGTTGGAGCATAAACAGAAACATTATTCTGAACATTTCAAGAGGAAGTGATTAGCCTGGCAGTTTATTAAGAAGTCTTTTATATAGTCCATTTTATTATGTTGAAATTTGTCATCTACCAACCATGTATGTTATAAGATGATGACACAATGTTCCTTTCTCACTGTGACCAGAGACTCATGCTATTCAGAGATGGTCAGTGCTCCCCCACAGTTCTCCCAAACCAAAGATTTTTGCCCCACTTTCATAGCAAAATCTTGACTAAAAATGTTGTTCAAAATGAGACTTCAGTAAAGAAGAATTCCATATTAGCTTTCATAAATCACTACAGGGGCTAACTACATTTAAACCTGTTTAAAACAGCAAAGCAAACATGGTAGAAAACATTGTTAAAAGGCTCGAAATTAACAAGTGAGCACCCACATTAAAGATCTTAGCAGCCCCTTCGCTTCTCCAACCAAAAATGTCTGGTACCGCTCCCGATGCTATTATACCATTTTATTCATCTATTACTATATGGCTGGGCGAGTCAAAAAAAATAAAAATAAAATAAAAATCTCATTGCCATTTAACCCAAATTTCTGTCTTAATATAAACTGTGAACTTGGCTCCAAGGATTCTTTTACCGACCTCTCACTCAATTACATTACGTAACATTACATAAACAAGGGGCACTGCCAAAAGCATAGCAAACATAAAAGAAAGAATAGCTTGGCTTTCTTAACCCGCAGAATGGGAAGTGAGAATTGGCTTTCAGTTAAGGCTTCTGTGCATTTGTCAAAATACTGCTAGCTAAAACAGGTGGATTGGATTAGCATGCACCCACTCGCCATTAGAACCAGTGCCATCTATTTATGTACATATTTAACTAAAACAAACTTAATATCACTGGCAGTATTTACTATATGAAATTGAGTTACGTGAAAGTCATTGGGTGTAATAAAGTATAAATTATTCAGTGGGCATACGAACCTTAATATTTCATTTCAGGTGAAGGTTAAAGGGATTTTACTTGCACTGTACCGGGCCTAGCTATCTGATCATTTTATTATGCCTTTAAAACAGTTTATTGACTCAAATATTTTTCCTATGTTTTATGTTGTTGGCTCCTGTGGAGGAGAGAGAATTGATGGAGCAATGACATAAAGTAATGAGGAAAACATATGAGACACAAATGACTTGGAACGGCTCACTGTAGATTCAGACGTTAATATAATATGTATTAAATGAATAGAGAGTGTGCCAAATGTAGTAGCTTTTTGCATGGTTGGTTTATCTTCAGAGTTATAAAGTGTTGGTTAAATGTGTGTGTTAACGTGACCTTGAGGCATTATAAAGGTTTAAAGGTGCACTATGCAACTTTTCTAGCAGAGGGTCAGGCATCTGGTTGTGTCCATGGGGATGTTATCGCTTTGCTTGGAAAGGTCCACACTTTGTAACTCAGCTATCTCCATGGAGACAGACGGTTGACAGCACCAGGTGACCACGCTCACAGTAAGAATGCGTGCTTTTTCAAAGTAGTTTTGAGCAATAAAAAGAGCTGTAATTGAATAAATGCAATGGAGATAAGTTTAACGTCATACTATGGATAGGGTGACCAGATGGGAAACCAACCAAATGTGGGACAGCACCTCTGTTTAAGAGGGACAAAGGGTGAACATGAGGGACATCTTGCTGGGAAAACATTTATATACATATATATTTTCTTTTTTCATTACTTTCCCCTTTTGAACATGACTTGTAGTCCTGTTTTCTGCTGTATTTTAGGTAATATTTTAAATTGCCTAGTTGTCATATACATGATAAATGCAGAAACATTGCAGGAACTTTTCTAAGGTTCAGGATCACTTATGCATAAAGACATGAGTTGGTGGCACTCCGCGGCCCACGAAAAACAAAGCAGAAAGAGAGCACGAGTCGGCCACAGAGCCGCTCTTCAAAGAGCCAGAGCAGAGATGAGTTTTAGCAGCCATGTGGCTCTCACTCTCAGGCGGCCGCTCTGCTCCAGTGACGGCACACTTCTCATGTCTCTCTTGTTTCACATCACACATTACACATGCCTTGGCGCCGCGATGGACACTTAAATGAGTAAAATGAGGCGGCGGCTGCTGCAGAGCGCGCTATAGTCTGCTGATGAAAATGAAGTTTTTGCAGCTGATAGAGAAATGTGGGACAAAGCTGCAATTTGCGTGATACAGTATTTGAGCTGAAAATGCTGTGCAGTCCTGCACAAAGCGGGACATCTGGTGATGGGCAACAGGGACAATCGAACACCATACTTCCAGTAAATGTTATAATTTGGGTTCACGTGACTTCAGATTCACTGTTATAACGCAGTGTGTAGATAGGCCTGTCACAATATCAAATTTTGAAGTTTGATATATTGCTGAAGTAAATATAGATGATAAACGATAATCTTGGAACCAAACCATAAGGCAGAATTATCCCCCAAAAACTACTCTAAATCTACAATATTGTTAAAAATATAAACTGCAATAAATAAACAACAGAATTCAACACTTAAGTAGTCAGATTGTATCAATAATGAGCCATAGATTTTCATGATTCAACCTTCTACAGCTCAAATCTCATTTTAGTACAGAAAAAAATAACACATTTTCCATTAGTACAAAGAAAAAGTCCCCACAATAAATATTGACCCCCAAAAATTATTGTTCCATCTCTCATGATATTGTTCCATCTGCCATTAGTCGATGTACTATTTATCGTGACAGGCCTATGTGTACACAGTGCTATGCTATGGTGCTGGTAAAAGTGAGCTGCAGGCAGATTATTATACTCTAGATAACGCTGATATAATTAAGGTTAGATTCACCAAGGCGTACATAGCACCAAAACAAAAGAGTTAATCATATCTGCTGTTATTGTTCTTTCTTAGTGGGACTTAGTGGCAATTTAACTTTGACACCAGTATCATTTACCTCTAAAATAAACTCTTAACACTCCCATTCATTCACAGCATGCTACAAACACAAGCCCTTAAATGGGTAATTTATAAGACAGTGTCTGTCTGGACACTGCTTACGGCCCGCATTTTAGTAATATATTTTACATGAATAACGACGCTTCAGATTACACGGAGGCTAAGTGTTGCTTGTATGCGCTGTGTGTGGCTAGCATCTCATATTAGCCGCTTACTCTGGATAGATGCATTTAAGCCGTGCAGCCAATGATTTTACAGTGTAGTTCTTTAGCCAAAACCCACGCGCTCCTAAAAATCAATTTAACACTCTTAAGAAATGAGTAATCAGCTTTGAGGCTCCTCTCTGATCTTGCCTTATACTTTTTCGGTAGGATGACTGCATTTCAAGTCCGGCCCAAGTAGGATTAATGGGTACGTTTGTTGCCCGAGGGTCCATTCTCCATCCCAAGGCAATAATTCTAATCTAATTACTTGAATCCACTGAAGGAGGAGGGTAATTGATCAGAAGGCCCTTATCAAGTGAACAAAGATATTGATCTAGACAGGGATATTTCTTCCTCATGCCGCGCTGTTGTCGTCGTCAGGGTGTGATTTAAGCTGCAGGGTTCATTTTCTCTGTTGGTTCGAGTTGACTTTGGAAAAGGGTTCAGGACAGAACAAGAGTACAGATCGTAGTGTTTTGTTTTTTTTTAATTTATTTCTATTTTTTTTTTTTTTTAGTTTTAATTTTTGGTTTTATTTATTATTAGTATAGGTTAAGATGTGAAGATGCTAACAGACACGCCTTACTCTAAACAACTAGGGTGTGTTAGTTTCAGTGGTGGATGAAGTTCTCAATTTTGTTACTTAAGTAAAAGTACAGCTACAGAAAGAAAAAGTTAGTCAAGTAAAAGTAAAAGTCTTGCATGACAAAATCTACTTAAGTAAAAGTATTTAAGTTCATGTTTAAAAATGTACTTTAACAAATTAACAACACTTGTGTGAAATATACTTTTTACTCTTAAAGTGTTAATTGTAGTGATATTGATTAAAACTGATACAGATTTTGGTAGCAATATGAATCAATTTATACAATTTTCTTGTATTTTGTGTATTTATTTTTGTTTGCTCAAAGCCGAAGCTTGAACTCGAAAACTTTAGTCAGGATGTTACCACAAACATGGTAAACATATTTTTACTTTTGAGTCCAGTTCAAAAATGTAGTCGAGTAGAAAGTACAGATGGCTCCTCTCAAATGTAGTGAAGTAAAAGTAAAAAGCATACACTGTAAAATTTACTTGAGTGTAAAGTACAGATACCTAAAAATTCTACTTAAGTACAGCACTTTACTACTTGTACTTCATTACCTTCCACAACTGGTTAGTTCCAGTGTAGTTAGCTTCTCCCTTCAGACAGATAAGGCAGTGACTTAGCAGAACCCTGTCAGAATTGAAGAAACAACTTGGATGAGTAATCCACTCATCCAAATCACTCTTAAAAAGCATTTGACCAGTTGACAAAGTTTTCTTTTCTTTTGCTAAAAGTTAAGGTACACTTAGTTGTCCCTGTGGGGAAACGTGTCCTCTGCATTTGACCCGTCCTCCGATGGCAATGGGGCAAGCTGTCATATTATCTGTGCTCTGTGTGTTGTCAAAATGGAGTTATTACTTCAGATATTGTTTTTCAGCAGTATAACCACACATTTCCTGCCTCTTTATTTTATTTTGTTTTTGTTTTTCATTGTTTTCTTTTTGTGCTTGACGCTCCCTATTATTCACCGTCTGAATGATGTTTTGTATGTTGCAACAATGATAATACAAAATTATTCGTAATACAAAAATGGATTAAAATCAAAAACAAAAAATAACAAAGGCTGTGATTCAAGCTTCAGCGTCCATTTTGTCTTTTCATTCAAGTTGACTTTGCAAAGGGGCAGGTCAGAACAAGTATAGAGTTTTCCACGTTTTTTCTGTTTCCTCGCTGTAGGACTCAGGACACTGCATGGATGTTGGAATCAATGGTGGTGTTCGTTTTCAGGCCTCATTGAGCTGTGAAAAGTCATAATAAAACAGATGGCTTCCCATCTCCAGGCGTGTCACAAAGGCAGAGGGCTGTACTGGATCACTGCTGCTGCTCTTGGACTCTGTCTGTCTGTACGGCCAATAATATTCCAGTGTCTCCTGCTATGGCAGCCTCTCACTATACCTGTTAGCAATCACATGTACTTAGTTATTGGTATGCCACTTGACTGAGGCCTTTGTTTTATTTTTGTGTCTGCTATATAGTTATAATCTATGACACCTGTGGATTAAATCACAATATCCATATAAATTCATTCATTCATTCAAAAAAAACAAAAAACAACCAAAAATAAAACAAGTCAGCTGATTTAGAAAACTGCGGTGCCCAATGAGAGCAGACATCACCGTAAACGTCATCACAACAAAGAGCCGTGTAGCTGCTGGCCCCTCCTATGGATAGCTGCACATCACACGAGCGAGTAGCACATTTTTTTCATTTGTACCAAAATCCCTTCCTTTGATAGCTGCACATCACACGAGCGAGTAGCACATTTTTTTCATTTGTACCAAAATGACTACGCGATGCTGCTACATCCTACACGTATCACCGATTAAGAAAATAAAATTGGAGAATGGCGCAAGTAGAGATCAGTGGGCGTGTACTGGTGGTGCTGAAAATGGGGGTTGATCGAGAATATGGCGTCTTGAATGTAAGCGATTTAAAGATTGCACGAATCACTCCAAATACAACTGTGAGAGGGTAAATGAGAAGAGGAAACAACTATAATATGGTTGAAAGCTCTGAAAAGCCAATTCTGCATAATAGGTCTGCTTTTAACAAAAAAGATCAATATGACTATCTAAACTATATTGCGTTTTTAATGTGCTTAATGGCTTGGTCTTAATTCAAAATAAGATAATGTGGACACACCAACGAAACATAGTGTAGATTTCTGTTACAAGGAAACACGCCAAATTTCTTCTAGTTGTTTATTTTCTGAACACAAGGGCTACTGTGGGCCATAACCCACGCCAAAACAAGAGCAAAACAACAGCAGTTTCAACTCCCTAGAGCCAGTCTTCAAAACAGACCAGTAACTGACGAATAGAACCTTCACATCAACTTGTTGGCATAGCAACCAAGTGTCACATACAAAAGCAGTTACATTAACAACAACACATAAACACAAGAACAACACAAGGTGTCAACTCTGAACTCAACACAAAATATCAGATATTATGTAACTGCTCTTTTGGTATGTGGAGAAAAATGACAGTAATCCCAGGTTTAGATCCATCTTCAGAATAATTGTAACATTTTCCTTTTTTTTGCTTCTAGAATCCTGTTCTGGACGGACTGGGACGCCACTTTTCCCCGTATCGAGGCAGCGTCGATGAGTGGAGGGGGCAGACACATCGTTTTTAAGGACATGGAAATCGGAGCTTGGCCTAATGGACTCACTCTGGACCATCTGGAGAAGAGGATCGTATGGACAGATGCGCGGTACAATATGACTATTTTATTTCCCATTATGCATTGTGCCTTTTTAACACCTTTTATACTTTTATACTTTTATGTATAAAAGAATATGCATGCAGGAGGTGTAGATTTAGGAGCCGAAATTAAACTTGAATTTGCATCATTTCATGCTGTTAAATAACGGATGGCATATAATATTTAGAGATGGTAAATGGTCACATCTTTATACAGCGCGTTTCCACCTTCTAGGCACTCAAGGAACCACTCACCCATCCACACACATTTATACACCAGTGTACACAGACACTGGGGGCGAGGCGGGTTAAGTGTCTTGCTAAAGGACACGACAACAACATTCATCTGTGGGAACTAGAATCGCACCGCCAACCTGTGGATCTGACTGCTCGACCAATAATGTTTATGTTGAGAGCGAGATCTCACAACAAGGCCTATATTTGGTTGCGAGCAGGGCATATAAATCTTGGCAGTACCGTATTTTCCGGACTATAAGTTGCACTTTTTTTCATAGTTTGGCTGGGGGTGCGACTTATACTCAGATGCGATTTATATGTGAAATATATGTTTTTTTCTTCATTATTATGCATTTTTTTGGCTGGTGCAACTTATACTCCAGTGCGACTTATACTCCGGAAAATACGGTATATAGTTTCTCCAAGATAACATTAAAATTAAATTGATCGAAAAAGACATTTTAATCTTCCAAACAAGGGTTCAAGAGAATTTTGCAGTCAATTCACATGTGAGATACTTGAACCTCAACCAAGACATGTACAGGCACATCTGAGCATATTTCCGTTGAATTGTTATTAGGATAGTCCCAAAAATATTTTGATTTAAATTTTTGTCATCCCCATGAACAATTTAACATCTTCAATAGAGCTCAACAGTCCCACCCACTTTGAAATCCACAGAGGTTCTGGAAATTTCCCATGCATTTTTCCTATAAGAGTTATCAAAAAAATTTACTATTAGGAGCACAAAGGAGGCTAACCAGCTTTACGGTAACTACTGTCCTAAACACTGTTGTTTTCAGCCCAAAAACACATTTAAAACTTGAAATTCTGCTAAATGTTTTAATAACTTAGCAAAAATGGGAATACAATTCTAGGTCTTGTGGTTATCAAATACCACATAGCTGATTAGCACCAAGCAAGATTTGGTAGCTCAGTTGGTAGATCGAAGGTTATCGGTTCGAACCCTGTTCTCGAAATAAACAACATTGCTAGAGTGATCAGATCCACTGATCCACAGGTTGGTGGTGTGATTTCAGCTCCCACAGATGAATGCTGTTGTTATGTCCTTGGGCAAGACACTTAACCCACCTCATCCCCAATGATGAATGGGTGAGTGGTTCCTTGATGTAAAGCGCTTTGGATGCCTTAAAGGTGGAAAAGTGCTATATTTGATTTTACCATTTAATATGATTTTTTTTTATTTTTATTTATTCTGTAAATATGAATGGCAAATTAACTTCCAGAATCTCAAAGTGGGTGGTCACTGATTAACTCCATTGTCATGTATGTAAAATAATGTGCAACATTCCTTTCAAAACATGTCTCTGAACAGTGTTTTGTCTTCTCCTTTCCACAGATCTGATGCCATTTTCTCTGCTCTCTACGATGGCAGTGGGGTGATAGAGATCCTGAGAGGGCATGAGTACCTCTCTCATCCGTTCGCTGTGTCCCTCTTTGGGGGTAATGTGTACTGGACCGACTGGAGGACTAACACTTTGGCCAGGGCGAACAAGTGGACAGGTCAAAATGTCACCGTCATCCAGAAGACCAGTGCTCAGCCTTTTGATTTGCAGATTTTTCACCCCAGCAGACAGCCACAAGGTGAGTGTCTAGTGGACTATTGTAGTGCTTTTCACGCTGTGTGGTAATACATGTGGTATGTAGGATCCTTCCTTCAAGGGGTATTTTTGCATTCAGGTGATTTTAAAGTTTAGAGTGTGTCTGTCCAAAATCAAGTATGATTAAATATATTCAGTTTTGGATGTTGTTTTATTGTGATTTAAACCTATTTTAGCTTAGGTCATTTGATTGTGGCCCAGTTAGTGCCTTATTCCATGGTTTACAGTTTTTACTCCTACTTTTTACTCCTACTTTTTACTCCTATAATAAAAGATGTAGTATTTAGACTTGGTTTGGAAATGGTATAGCATTCCATATATATATAATTCAGGTTTAAATGGCCTGTGTAAGGAGACTACACCGGCCAGTGAGGCTCCAGTTATACAAGATTATCAGGGAAACTGAGGAATATGAGTACAGGATAAATTATCTAAATTATCTTACAAACATTGTATTGTATAAACATTGTATAACATTGTGAGGAGGTAGAAATGCTAATTACAACAAGCTCATGGTGCTATGATATATTTCCCTCCTGTGAGAAGCATTGATGAAAGGCTTTTTTTTCCATTTAGACATAAGAGCTTGTACTGTGATATTTCTGTCGATGAAATTGTGAGGCCTTTACAGTCTTTTGATCCTGTAATATCACGGTTATTGTTACATTCTTGCTGTAAAAAGCGTTAGCCTGGAAATAGAACTCCTTTCCAATTTTGCGCTTTTAATGCTTACTTCTAAAGCTAGCTTCTGGAGTGTTACTATTACTTTGTTCTATATTGTACTCAAAAAAAGGATTCGCTAAGTAACTCGTATTGCATAAAAGGATATGGGCCTGATTTAAACCACAATTACCACCAATATAACTAAGTAAAAGAAAAAAATGTAATTACTGCCAGCTTTGACGTCTGCCTTCATTTAGCCTGTCAATCATTTTGACACATATTATGTGTGAGGACGCAGTCATGCAGAGAATGAGCTTGTGCGAGTTAATGGCACCACCAGATTGTGTGTTTAAAGCACATGTGTTATTATTCATAGCCTACAAACTATTATATTACAATACAAAATGGAACAAAGCAGCTGCAGAATGGCAAGTTATTGTGACTCACCCTTTTATCAAGTACATAAAAAGAAGGCTGTTAATCTTGAAATTATTGGACCAAATATCTAATATCTAATCCCAATATCTTTTTTCACTAGCATTGGTTTATTGGATTATCATATTTTTTTTCTTTTGTTTTATTAAATTATTCTTTTAATATGCTTGAGAAATGTATTCTAGAAATTGCCATTTTTTTTCATGTGGGCCTGCAAAAGATTAAAGCTACCATCTATAATTAGATTGAGTGACCTGCCTCTGTAGTATTCTCACATATCACCACTAGCTGCTATCTATATTACTGCTGTCTGATAGTGTGCCAGCTTTGAGGGGAACAGGTTTCACATCTGCCATCTAAAAACTCAAATAAACTTACAGATACTAGTTATTTGACAATGTCAAAGTACATAATATCCTAGTTGCCATTAAACTAACATTGCTAAATGCTAAATATTATTTCAAGTAAGCAGTAAAGAGATGCATCAGGTTTGTTTATATTGCCTATTTGTCCTTTTTCTCAATTCTACCAAATAAACTGTGTTAATTCTTTGACCCTAGACTGCACCTCCTTACCAATTGCCCAGTCTTTTTCACTTCTGCCAAGTTGCAAATGTACCCAGCTAAGCCCCCATGGCGTGTAAGCCCGCATCTTATAAAAGGGGCATTATTATGATGCTAATCGGTTTTACATCTATTTAGTGATTCCACCGCTTCTTCACTGTCAAGTTAATTTGCTTGTTTCCTTCCGGTATCTGTGTTAGCGTCACTGTTCACTATAGATAAATGCGATGCAGACGGCCTGATTTTCCCCAAAGAACCCGCACCTAATCCTATTTGGGAGAGCTCAGCGGGGGGCTCTGGGCTTTTATCCACTCCAGCCACAACCAGGGCTCTATAGGAGCTACATCTGCGCACAATATTTGCCTTTGCACATCTGGACTGGAGACACAGCTGGGGAAGTACAAGTAGTCTCTCTGCAATATCATTTATATCAATTGCTGTACTCAACAAAATTGTCACTGCAACTTGTAGTACCAGTACTATATCACAAGTATTACCTGTCACCACTACTACTATTACCAGTATGTAATGGAAAAAAAAAAAAACATCTATGTAATCAAAACATCAATCAAAATATTTTATTTTAGTATTGCATGTAAAGTTTATTCAACAGCTATCTACTTATGGTAATTTTATTGTAACTGCTAATAACCGTTGCAACAACTTCTACCATTGTTGTGTGTCTGAATGGGTGAGTGGTTCCTTGATGCAAAGCGCTTTAAGTGCCTTAAAGGTGGAAAAGCGCTATATAAAAATAGCCATTAGACTTCTCTAATGAAAAAAAATATTTTTGCAGTTCAGTTGCGCATGCAGTGGTGGAACGTAACAAAGTAAAAATAGTAAAGTACTGTACTTAAGTAAAGTACAGATACCTACAATTTTTACGTAAGTGAATTTTAAAGTGGATACTTGTTACTTATACTTCAGTACATTTGAAAGCAGGTATCTGTACTTTCTCCTCCACTACATTTTGAGCAGAACTGAAAAGTAAATGTATTTTTTTTATTATTATCTGAGACCTGGTGATATTTTTAACCTGTTTGTAGTTTGAGCAAACAAAAATATACAAATAAAAACAGATAGGAAAAAAAAAGATCAACTCAGTTGTTTTTGTTCTGACCTCAAAATCTGCTTGAAATACTTGTACTTTTTATCCTTTAAGTACATTTGTAAAGGGGTACTTTAATACATTTACTTATGTAAATTTTTTCATGTGATACTTTTACTTTAACTCAAGCAAGTATTTTTTTGCTCCGTTATCTTCTGCCACTGTGCACAAGGCACTACAAATTCTAGTTAAACTTAAAATGGAACAGGGTAGTAATAAAGCAGTATGATTGTGAAAATAATGAAGCTAGACTAGATTAGCGTTAGTGAACATGGCAGTAGCAGAGGAGCCGTGAGCACAGACACAGCTGGTCTTCGTGGGCTCTCAGCAGGTGTCTGACTGCAGCTCCGCGGGACACACAAACATCTGTAAATACATTATGTGTCATTACAGAGACCAGTCACTGTTCATCACAAGAATCACATTACAAGCATTTGCACATTAGCAACAGATTGGTTCAGTCCCAAGGTTACAGCGTTGCGAAGCTCACCTGAGAAATACAGAAGAGATAGTTACTGATGATTTCAATACGCAGACGTCATTAAATTCATAATTCGATCAGTTTATTTCAAAAGTGTGGTAATTAAAAAGAAAATAGGAACATTTTGATTATTGCTGTGGTTGAAAGTGAACACTTGAGTAACTGAAAAGAAAATTCATGGGTTTCAGACAAACAATTCCTTCCTGATTTGAGGGGGGGGCGTGACACAGGTCTAGGAAGACACACCAGGCCCAAGGCCTGCAGCACAGGACAGCTATAAAAAGACTGGTGCTACAGGGGCATCAAAACAGATCAACACCAGCACAACAATGAGCGTAGAGGTGCAGATAAATTAAATAAATGCAAAAAAACTGACGATAAACTGGAATTAGTTTAGTGTTTACACCAGCTTTTGCTTTAGCCTCGTCTCACAGTGCCACAAACTTGGAATACTAGATGTCTTTTTGTGATTCGTTGAGACCAGCCTTCCATCCATCCATTTTCTTCCGCTTATCCGGGGCCGGGTCGCGGGGGCAGCAGTCTAAGCAGGGACTCCCAGACTTCCCTCATCCCAGACCCATCCTCCAGCTCCTCTGGTGGGACCCCAGGGCGTTCCCAGGCCAGCCAAGAGACATAGTCCCTCCAGCGTGTCCTGGGTCTTCCCCGGGGCCTCCTTCCGGTGGGACATGCCCGGAACACCTCCCCAGGGAGGCGTCCAGGGGGCATCCAGAGCAAATGTCCGAGCCACCTCAGCTTGCTTCTCTCGACGTGGAGGGGCAGTGGCTCTACTCTGAGCCCCTCCCGTGTGACTGAGCTGCTCACCCTATCTCTAAGGGTGTGCCCAGCCACCCTGCGGAGGAAACCCATTTCGGCCACTTGTAGCCACGATCATGTCCTTTCGGTCATTACTCAAAGCTC
>JACM01007511.1:0-22344 GCA_000787095.1 Periophthalmodon schlosseri
CATTTTTGCTGATTTTCTGTCTCTTTGACCCGAAAAATAACAGCAAATGTACAGCCCTGACACCCGCGTGCATGTCGCCAGAGCAATGGACTAAACCAATGTGTAACAACAGGGAGGGGTGGATCGGTTTTTCATTTTCAGACTTATTTAATGACAGTGAACTGTGTGGATTGTGTAACAACAGGGAGGGGTGGATCGGTTTTTCATTTTCAGACTTATTTAATGACAGTAAACTGTGTGGATACTGTTTACATTCTAATTTATAAATAGGTTTTACCATAATTTGCTATTTTTATAAAGCGTTAATGCAAGGGGAGAGGGGGACAGTAAGAGGGGAGAGGGGGACACTACTCAGTAAAGGGGGGGTCCGGACCCCCCTGTCCCTCCCGTGATTTGATAAAGACCATGGGGATGTTCAGGAACCGCTCAGGAAGGAGACGTGTTCTGCAGGAGGGACTGGTGCACTTCACAGAATAGATGGCATCATGGGGAAAGAACATTATGTGGAAATACAGACGCAACATCTCAAGACATCAGCCAGGAAGTTAAAGCTTGGGCTCAAATGGGTCTTCCAAATGGACAATGACCTGAAGCATACAGCCAAACTGGTTACAAAGTGGCTTAAGGATAACAAAGTCAATGTTTTGGAGTGGCCATCACAAAGCCCTGATCTCAATCCTATTGAAAATGTATGTGCAGACCTGAAAAGGCATGTGCGAGCAAGGAAGGAAGTGAACATCCATATAGATTATACAGCTGAAACCAGAAGTTTACATACACTATATAAAAAGAAACATGCACGTTTTTTTTCTCACTGTCTGACATAAATCAGACTAAACTTTTCCTGTTTTAGGTTCATTAGGATTAACACAATTATTTCTATTTACTAAATCACACAGTAATGAGAGAGACAATTTTTCATGACTTTCTTCAAAGTCGGAAGTTTACATACAGTAAGATTACTATGACTTTAAACAATTTGGGAAAACCCAGATGAAGATGTCATGTCATGGACGAATAGGACAAAACTCCTGCCAACTATTGTGAGAAGCTTGTGGAAGGGAAATCCACTCCAACATTTGACCCAAGTCATACAGTTTAAAGGCAATGGTACCAAATACTAATGAAATGTATGTAAACTTCTGACTTTGAAGAAAGTCATGAAAAATTGTCTAAAAAAATCTGTCTCATTATTCTGGCATAGAAATAATTTAGTTAATCCTAATGGACCTAAAACAGGAAAAGTTTTGTCTGATTTCATGTCAGACAGTGAGAAAAAAAAAGTGTGTGTCTTTGTATATAATGTATGTAAACGTCTGGTTTCTGGTTCTGTATGTGTCATGTACGTGTGCATTTGACCATGTTTCAAAATTGTGTTGAATAAGACCAGTTTTAGTTTAAAGCTTTAAAGTTTAAAGATGTGTAAGAGTTTTGCTAGTCAGTGTTACTCATAATCTCTGATTCTTAATCTTTAGTTAGCGGTTCAAAGTGGTTCTTTATACTGTACTTCACATTAAGTTCTTAGATTGTAAAAAATATATATGATTCATTTTGTAAAGTCAATACATTTTTGTGTAAAGTTTGTGTGTTGTGTAAAGTTTTCGTGTTGTGTAAAGTTTTTGAGTTGTGTAAACTTTATTTGAACCTTTAAAACTGCAGTAACATTTAATCTACAGATATTTGTTCCCAGTTTTATATTCATTCATTTTATTTTATGCCCCAGGTTCTTTCTTGCACAGGACTGTTGTAAAGTGAAATGGAGACAGAGAGTCACACCGTTCATAAAACCATCCATGGGTTTCAGAACGATCAAATCTAGGACAGTTACCATACCGGGTAACAGTTAAAGACTAAATATGACATTTTTGAATGGAGAAAAAAAGTCAAAATATTGCATTTAACAGGAAGGGACAACAGTGGCTCAGTTGTTAGAGTGTTTGTCCCCTGAGCCGAAGGCTGGCAGTTTGAATCCCGCTCTCAACATAAACGTCATTGGTTGAGTGGCCAGATCCACTGACCCACAGGTTGGCGGTGCAATTCCAGCTCTCACAGATGAATGCTGTTATTGTGTCCTTGGGCAAGACACTCACCTTTGAGGTGATGGTGTATAAATGTGTGGGTGAATCATAGACTGTATATATAAATGGACATAGCTAACCTGCTAGCTGCCACATTCATGGAACTTTGCTCCAAATTGGCCCCTATAACTGCAAGCCTCGATGAGCTTCATTTCACTGAGGCAGAACTGTAGGTGACGTCACACTCACTAAATCCACTTCTTTATACAGTCTATGGTGTAAATGTGTGTTTGAATGTGTGTATGAATGTGTGTGTGAATGTGTGTGTGAATGGGTGAGTGGTTCCTTGATGTAAAGCGCTTTGAGCCTAGAAGGTGGAAAAGCACTATATAAAAATGTGACCATTTACCATCTCTCACCTCATTCATAAAACCATCCATGGGTTTCGGAATGATAAAATCTAGGACCGTTACCATAGCGATTAACAGTTCAAACTAAATATGATATCTTCTGAATGGGGAAAAATGTCCTCAAAATGTTGCATAGAACAGAAGCTGGAAACATGAATTTCCTAATTGTTTGCAGTCATCTATTTGCCTTTGAATTCCTTGAGTATTTCCTCCTGCAGTCTGCACACACACACACATGCACACACACACACATGCACACACGCACACACACGCACACACACGCACACACACACACACACACATTGGTGAATTATTCCTTACACAGCCCAATGATGGGGAATTACTTTAGCATGACTGTTTTGATGAAAATATATGGGCTCGTCCTTGGGTTTGTCAGAGCCCTGAAGTCGATACGCTTCAGTCTGTAATAGTCTCCACTGAGAGGCTGTAGATGCTCCCAGCCCCACGAAACAATAGATGCCGCTCAGGGGGTGGAGTTACTTCTGCCTCGTCTGCGTTATTGGATTGTAACATGGTAAGTATTAGGCGAGGAGATGGGGGTTTGGAAAGATCATGCCGGAATCAGCGAAGACAACACACAAACGCATGACTGTTATTGTATCATTAATAATTCAATCATTTGACCCAAGACATGAGTTACCGTAAAACAATCGACAGGCTCCACACGGATCTGTTTGAAACCTGTGAGTGTCTATGGGACTGTGTGTGTTCTGACCTTCACAGGGCGATATAGGAGCCTGTTCAGTGCCGCGGGGCGAAAAATACAACGTTCAAAAAGAGGAGGAAAGGAGAGATAGGAAAGAGGAGAGGAAGCCAAAGAAAAGAGGTGTGGAGAGAGTTGTGACCAAATAGAACGTGGCGCTCTACAGGAATAATGGGGCGTGGGATTGGCTGCTGACGGAGAGTGTCACGGAGAAGTGAGAGCGGAAGTCATGAAGGCGAAATATGACTCTGCTGGTTTAAATTGTAGTTTTTTACAGTGTAGTTTTTTTACAGGTTAGTTTTTTTTTATAGTGTCGTTTACAGAAAAACGAGGGAGCAACAAATCCTCTAAAACAGAATCATGTTTAATGAATCAGATTAAATCAGACCTGTCCTTCAAACTGTTCTGTTTAGATCTTTAACCATGTTCTAGTTGTTTGTTCTCATTGAGCCTCTGAAGTTGTATTTGGAGTGATTCATGTTTGAGTAATCTTTAATCTCTTATTTTCAAGACGCCATATTGCCAATCTACCCCCGTTTTCACCTCCACCGATACACGCCCACTGTGACGTACACGCCCACTGCGACATACCCGCCCACTAGGACGTGCACGGTGTCAATCAAACTTGCTCCTTGCGGGAGCGACCTTGGGGAAAGAAGGCGCCACACTTGTCTGTTATTAGTGTTCATGTCTTGATTTAGGGACAAAATTGCAGAATAAATATCAGGATCATGTAGAGCGGGTTAATACGAAAATGACGAGTCTGACAGCAGCAGTTACAGAGAGAGGGGCCACAGTTTTTACATAGAAAGTGAATTGGGTCAATGGAACTGGAAGTGCGCCCATGATCACCTCCTGTTTGGAACGCGGCAGCTAGCAAGCTAGCTATGTCCATTTATATATACAGTGTATGTTCAAGATTTGTGACATTTCCTTTAGACATTTTAAAAGTAGTTTTTCTTGTCTGAAAATGGTTTGTGAGAGAGAAACATAATAACAGAAAACAACATGAAGTGGAGCCATAACAGCTCCAGGATGTGACTATAAAGAGAAGAATCTTTACTCAAGACATTTTGGTTTTATAAACACAGACTAATACCCACAATGCAATAGGTAACAGTAAAGGACTAGGCAAACAATGTACTTTTCATTATTAATTACAGGTTAGATCTGTGAAGAGGCAAGCCCCAGTGGTCAATAGAATGCACATTTTTTGTGTTTTTAGAGCAATTTAAAAAACAAAAGTTAGTCTTTATGTTAGCATCCTTTTAAAGTTCACCTCTCATTTTGTCAGTCATCATCGTCAGAGATTTGTTTATCGCAGTGATTAATGTTAATATCTACATCTGATTTATATTTCACAGGTACAAACACTTACTGTCAAGAGACACTGAATATTACATAAATGTGAAATAACGAGTAACCAGATCCCACACATGGATCTCACGTTTAAACCATTACCACAGTGGGATTGTTCTCAATGTCCTCGTCTTCTTCTCTGGCGTGTGTTAAACCATCGTGTTTTAAACCACCGTGTTTTAAAACAATGTGTTTTAAACCACAGTGTTTTAAAGCATCGTGTTTTAAACCATCGTGTTTTAAACCACAGTGTTTTAAACCATCGTGTTTTAAACTACTGTGTTTTAAACCACACTAATCACATACTTATTGTATCGTCTCATTCTGAGTCCCTGTACTTCCATAATCGCTCCCTCTCTCCGCTCTGTCCTTGTCTCCCGCTGAGGCTGGCCACGGCGCACTCGGATGCGTCTCCGGGCCTCGGGCTAACAAACAGACAGCACAACATTTCAATGCACTTATGAGAAACTAAAGAGCAAAAGCGGAAAATCACAGCCATTTACCCAGAATGCATTTGGTTTAGAAACACAAAAGCAGAGTGTGGGGTCTGAGCAGAGCGAGGGGTCTGACGATAACGCACTGTTTCAGAGATCAGGACTGACAGAAGAAACAGAACTGGTACTAAAGTGGATTAATCTTACACAAAGACACAGATACAGACGGGGACAGGATGTATGTGTGTGTGTATGTGTGTGTGTGTGTGTGTGTGTGTGTGTGTGTGTGTGTGTGTGTGTGTGTGTCTGTGTGTCTGTGTGCGTGTGTGTAAACCTGGTGTGTCAGAGTCATATTAAAATATGGGGTAAAGTAGCAGCAAGAACTATTGGTAGTAATGATAGTAGTAGTGTTCATGATAGTAGAAGTAGTAGTAGTAGTAGTAGTAGTAGTAGTAGTAGTATGAGCTGTTGCCTTTGAGCAGAACCCTCTTGTTCTTGTTCTAACAGATGTTGGTAATAATTCTCTGGTGATTATTTATTTGCTCATTATCACAACAATGGCCGCCTCTCAGAAACTTTACAGATACTTTTGATTTGTTCTGACAAATAAATAGCCCAATAATCGAATAAATAATGTCATAAACAAAAACAAAACATGAAACAAGAAACAAATAGGAGAAATGTCCCAGAAGAATGGATCCATTTACTCAAAAACCTTATTGTCCAGTGTCAGAGGAAAAACACTTATCTCTAAAATCTGTGTCTACAGTGTGACGTATCTCTATGGAGACGAGCAGGTGATGAGGCCAAGTTACTGGTCAGATCTGTGGTGAGGCGAGCTGCTCATAAGAATGCATGTTTTAAAATAAGTTATCTCATCACATATTGTACTGGAGAACTCTGACAGAAACAGTGTCACTGATCCAACTGTGGCTCGTGTCCACAGACTGTGTAAAGAAGTAACTAAGTGAGTGTGACGTCACCCACAGCGTTTGGCTCCAAATGAAGCTCATCGAGGCTGCAGTTAGAGGAGCCAATTTGGAGCAGAGTTCCATATTACGAATTCCGACCATGAGTATCATAGCAACCAAAGAGCCAATGAGAGCCTGATTTGTCTGTTATTAATGTTCATATCTTGATTTACAGACACAATAGTGAAATAAAAAATCCAGGATCATGTAGAGCGGGTTAATACGAACATTTTAAGACCAAAATGACGAGTCTGACAGCAGCAGTTACAGAGAGAGGGGCCACAGTTTTTACATAGAAAGTGAATTGGAGCCAGAGTCGATGGAGCCGGAAGTGCGCCCATGATCACTTCCTGTTTGGAACGCGGCGGCTAGCAGGTTAGCTACATCCATTTATATATACAGTCTATGTAACTCCACACACATGCAGACACAATTAGTGGAGCACATGTCGTTATGGTGCACACAGTTATGCAGGCGAGGAGAGCTGTCCATCAGAGGCAGACAGCGCCGCCTGGAGGCTCGGAGGGGGAAATCTGCCCTGTGATAGCTGTAAATGAAGACTGGGCTGGAGCTGTCGAAGGGAGTTTGGACCGGAACACGAGAGAGAACAAGAGAGAGAGAGAGAGAGAAAGAGAGCGAGAGCGAGAGAGAGAGAAAAAGAGAGAGAGAGAGAGAGAGACAGAGAGAAAGATAGAGAGAGCTGTACTGTAAGAGTTATTTCCGGATGGAGTTAAGTCGAGGCAGGAGCCGGGACTACACTGTGTCGCCGAGGTGCTCTGCGGCTGAGAAATACTGCAGTGATGTGACGCTGGAGTCTGCTCTTTTGAACGGCTCCTTAACGTGAACCGCTGGAACCGGATCTCAATTTTTAAAAGAACCAGATTTTTCTTTCTAATTTGTATCTATTTTATCCTGATTAACCTTGAACCAAGAATCAGCTCAGAAGCAGAGGAGGCGACACGAGAGAGAGATTTGAGCACAAAAAAACACATTTGGCATCATTATAACAAAGAGTAAACTCACTCCCACTCTCAGTTTGAATGATTTTAAACACATCTGAGCCTCGGTCATGTCTCTGTGATCAGTTTGTAAATTAAATGAGTTCTCACATTGGCTTCTGTCATAGAAATAAATATAAAAGAGCCAGTTTTTTTAATTTTGAAAATCCCATCACTTAAATACTGTATAAGACAGGACCCAGGGCAGAGGACTTACAAGTACAGCCCCACCACTACAACTACACCCAGTAGTACTAAACTACACCCAGCAGCAGTACTACAGCTACACCCAGCAGTACTACAACTACACCCAACAGTACTACAACTACACCCAACAGTACTACTACAATTACACCTAACAGTACTACAACTACACCCAGCTGTACTACAGCTACACCCAGCAGTGGTACAGCTACACCCAGCAGAACTACAACTATATCCAACAGTACTACTACAATTACACCCAACAGTACTACTACAACTACACCCAGTACTACAACAACACCCAGCAGTACTACAACTACACCCAGCAGTACTACAACTACACCCAGCCACCCAAAGAGGGGAAGAGGACACTTGTTCACGTTTAGGCCAAAGGCAGTATTACTGTTACTACAACCCCAGGGGCTTCTGGGAAATACTTCAGGCAGAGGGCTTGGGGAAGAATAAGAGGGAACGAGGGAGAAGGAGAGAGAGGAAGGAGAGAGGGAGAAGGAGAGAGGGAAAGGAGAGAGAGTAGTAAAATAAGTCTGGAGAAGGTCATCTGCAGAGGTGGGACCAAGTTGTTGTTTTGCAAGTTTCAAATAAGTCTCAGGTCTTTGGCCTCAAGCCCAAGTGGAGTCCTGAGTCAGTGGCCCCAGAGTCCCAGGCCCCTTTGGTAATTTGTCTCCTATTATTATTACTTACTTATTATTACTACTATTACCTCAACTCTCTTAATAAACATATTTCACCAAATATATTTTCTCAGACCAATAAGTGTTATTATGTGTTTATTTGGAACAGAACCAAGTTTTACAAGAACTTTTCTGACAGCGTTCTAAAGAAAATATTAAGACAAGTAGAAGAAGTCAGTGATGATGAGGAGGAGACAGGTACCACAGTCTGCTTCTGTCACAGTCTGAGGTGCCCTGCTGCTCAGAAATATAGAGACAGAGAGGAACTGGAGAGAGAGAGAGAGAGTGAGAGAGAGAGAGAGAGAGAGAGGGAGGAGGAGGGCAAGAGAGAAAGTGAGGGGTTGAGAGAGAGAGAGAGGGGACGAGATAGAGAGACAAGGTAAATTGAGTGCAGAGGATGAAAAAAAGCATCAGGAAACAGAGGGACTGTGGGAGAGAGAGAGGGGGAAAAACGCTGTAGCCGCAGTTAGATGTCTGAAGCTTTTCTGTGTCAGAGCACAAAGATATTTACTCTAATTAGAAACAGCAAATGTCTCTCCAGGTTCAGATGCCCCACAGTTGTAATGAACACATCGGCTGTCTGGTCCTGAACACAGCGGCTGTATGGTCCTGAAAACAGCAACCGTATGGTCCTGAACACAGCGGCCATTTGGGCCTGAAAACAGCGGCTGTTTGGTCCTGAACACAGCGGCCGTGTGGTTCTGAACACAGAGGCCATTTGGTCCTGAACACAGTGGCCGTTTGGTCCTGAAGAGCTCTCCCTGAACATCTTTAACACTGAACACACAAGCACACGGTAAAACAATGTAATGTGACCACTCCAGCGCCCTCCAGTGCACGCGGTCAATAGGCTAAGATGGGATTTTTATGTGAGTTCTGGTTCTGATATAATGCATTTGAACAGTTCCTTCACAAAGACTTGTAGAGTTTGAGTGGTTGTCCTATCATACATGGGAGTGGAGTTACCGTTAGAAGTTCTTTAAATATGTCTCTTTACACAGTAATGATCTAGTACTATGGTTCTTGTCTCCGGTCCAGTTTGTGAGGCGTCCGTCAGGAGAATGAAGGGCTGGCTGAAGTCAGGGCTATGGAAAACTGGCTCTGTACAGATGGACTTAACTCCTTTCACTGAAGTTAATTGGCATTTTTCACAACTTTTGCAAAATTTGGATATTTGTGTGTACATGCCAGGTCACACAAAACAACTGCCAATTCTACGCAGTGTTTTTGAAACGCCATGTGACCGGCCCAGGGGATGGAGTGGCACAGTTCCATTACCTGCTGTGTGAACTGGTTAGGTAGAGAAAGAGCTTCACTTTTGTCATTGACTTGATGCAAAATACCATTTTTGATCATGTATTTTGTGTCTTCCAAACATTTTGTTTCCCCTGGTTGACCTGATATTCTTTCAAACCAGGGTTTTAGGGATGGGTCTTGTTTCTGGAATGTTCCTGTGTCTGAGGGAATCTCAAATTCAACAGGACTGAGTGGCTTTGACAGTTGCTTCTTTGGGAGACTTTGCAAACTTTTCTTTCCTTCTCTGGGCTTTGGGCTTTCTTGTCTTCCCTGGCAGAGCCTTAAACTCTTCCTCCCAATAAGGAAGCTCCTCAAAAATAGCCTTAGCTTTCTGAGCTCCGGTGAGGACATTAACAAAATTCACCGATTCAACTGTGGGTTCTTCACAGTTACAGGGTTGCAATCTTTTTCACCTTCTGACTCATTACTCTGGGACATGAGATCAAGAAGGCAGGTTCTGTGCTGAGGCCACATTTAACAGGTAAGTTAGCCCTCCTGCTGTAATGTACACCTCAGCTGTTGGGTAGGTCTGCTTGTCTCCGTAAATGCAGGTAAGTGGCGTAGTCTCCCTCGAACGCCTCTCCTCTGGGACCAAACTCGACAGGACTACAGACTGAAAACAACCAGAGTCTAGCAGTGCTTTGACTTTCTGGCCATTAACTAGTACAGGTGTTGTGCGCCACTCTACGCTCAGGACTACAACCTTGATCACCCCCATAGGAGTTACTTGGCTGGGTGAAGCGGAGAATTGTCAAAAGTAGCTGATCCAGATCCAGACCTCAAGCTCTGGGCTGACCATGTGGAGCTCTGGGCTGACCATGTGGAGCTCTGGGCTGACCATGCGGAGAAGCTGCTCCAGGATGAGCTCCCAGACGTCCTTTGTCAAGGTTCTCTCAGGTTGGAACCGTTTAGCAGGTGCTTGAGTCGAACATACAGCTCCTGTGGCGTCTCTTCTGACTCGATTTTGAGGGACCTGAAGCGTTGACGGTAGGTCTCGTCTGTGATTTCATATTTTGCTAGGTTAGCCTCCTTTACTTTTCCATAGCTGTTAGAGTGCTGAATGTCCACCTGTACAAAAGCGCTTCGTGCCTTGTTGGTCAATGGGGAACAAGGCGGACCACCCACTCTTCGGTTGGCCAGAGACGAACTTGGGCCATCCGCTTGAACGTGATTAAAAATGTTCATCTTTTGGTGTCAAGATTGGCGGTTGGGGCTCCTTCTGTGGCCTCCAGGGACTGGGCCATAATCTTCACCATCACCATCATCATCGTCACATGATGGCTCTGTTTGTCCTTACACATACAACTCAGAGCGCAGACCTCCGCTGCTGCTGCTGGATTGGCTGAACTGCCATTGTGTGGCCTTCCAGCGTTGCTCCTGTTGAAGCTGGGCTTTTCATGCTCCTTTCCTTCATCTGGCTCCTCAGCTTTTCTTCCTCCTCTAGTCATCATGCAGTACTCACTGTGGCAGGGCGGCACTTCTGACACCAAATGTGAACAGGAAGGGCTGAGAGCGGCCGGACTGCAGTGAGTTACACATGAAACTGGCGACAGAGGAATGATGTGTTCCACTTTTTTTTTTAAATTTTCCAATTTTACCAAAAAGTAACAAAATGATCCTGTGCAAAGAAAAAGTGCATGTGCAGATACAGAGCAGGGTTTGGGGCAGGTCTTCAGCAGCAGAACAAACTGATGGAACCTGCCACCTTATACACCACTGGGTAAAACCATTAAAGTTAGTTTTTTAAAACCTCCAATAAGAGTAACAATAGCCAAATAAACCATATAAAACCCAATTACCAAAAAAGAACCCTAAAACCAAACATCTAATAAAATATAACCTTTAAAACCCATTAAAACTAGCATAATAACTTATGTTTTTGAGTGTCCTGCCCAAGTGCACAACAGCAGTGTGCCTTGTAGAGGGGACTGAACCTTTCTTTGTTTCCTTCAGTGTGCTGTGTGCTTTGTATTGTCTGTGGTCAGTGAAATTACTTTTCTTCAGTAACGTCAAAAAAACACATTTAACTTGTCCCTTAAACACGCCAAGAGACTCTACTGTTTCTAATACACCTCCATCGAGACTCTGCAGTTTCTAATACACCTCTATCTGCGCCATCCTCCTCGTCTTCTTCTTCTTCTTCTTCTCTGACACAAACTCTCTCTGTCTCTTTAGCCTCACATCAACATGATAAACACGATTTCACGGCACATTACAATCATGGCTCTTTGTAAAACACACCAAATCCACCTATAAAAAATTAATTCTGTTTCTAGCGAGCGGCGGGAGGACGGGCCAAATGTAATGTATAGATTTACAAAGGCACACGGCTCCAGAGTTTTAATGCGTCATAAACACGGGGCTGTTTTTGGTCTCTCTTCCAATAAAAGCAGAACGTCGCGGGGGTGTGATTCGGGGAGCTGGGGGAAATTAAAGTCTCACTCCCTTTTTCTCTCAAACACAAGTATAAGTACACGAGAGTACACAAAAGTACACAAAAGTACTACACACACAGTTAATCAGCAACCCACAGAGAAATCTGAGACTACATCTACACCCAGTGGAGGGAACACGATACAACCGCAGCTCTCCTCCTCCTCTCTCTCTCTCTCCTCTTCCTCCTCCTCTCTCTCTCTCTCTTTCTCTCTCTCTCTCTCTCTCGCTCCTCCTGCTCCTCTCTCTCTCCTCCTCCTACTCCTCCGTCTCCTCTCTCGTCCTCCTTCTCCTCCTCCTCCTCCTCCCCACAGTCTCTCTCTCTCTGTCTCCCCTCCTCCTCCCCACAGTCTCTCTCTCTCTCATTGTCTCTCTGTCTGTCTCTCCTCCTCCCCCACACAGTCTGTCTCTCTCTCTCTCTCTCTCCTCTATTTTCTTTCTCTCCATCCATCCCTCGCTTTCGCCCCTGATCATCAGCACAGCATCCCGTTGATAAATTAGAGGAGGAAGGAGTAAACGTAGGCCTACTGTTACTCACAAATAATGCATCAGCTGATGTGAACCTGTTTTGGGTCTAACAATAGAAAGTACATGGTAAGGTAAGTTATATGTATGTAAGTATAAGTAAGTAACTGCCCCCCAGCTTTGGAATTCTCTCCCTCCTGATCTCCGCAACTTAGACTCTCTTCCACTCTTCAAATCCAGACTCAAAACTCACCTGTTCAGACTGTCCTACCTCTTATAACCAAGCACACATCTTTTATCAATCAGTTTTTTGTTATATTTTTTAATTGTATTTATATGTTTTATCTTATTTTATCTTGTTCAGTGTCCTTGGGTGCTTTGAAAGGCGCTTATAAATAAAATGCATTATTATTATTATTAAGTAAATATGCAAGTACCACCTGCTTGTCTCTATGGAGATTTTTAAACTCATGTTAAACCCATGTCAAGTTACATGACAGATCTGTGAAGATGCAAGCGTGCTCAAGGTCATTTTTAGCAATAATAAACCTGCTGCCAAATACATGACACTGTGTCAATCACACTCCACCAGAACAGAACAACTTTATATCAGACCTGTTCTTCAAACTGTTCTGTTCAGATCTTTAACCATGTTCTAGTCTTTTCTTCTCATTGAGCCTCTG
The DNA here is from genome assembly GCA_000787095.1 of Periophthalmodon schlosseri. Lineage (NCBI taxonomy): Eukaryota > Metazoa > Chordata > Actinopteri > Gobiiformes > Gobiidae > Periophthalmodon > Periophthalmodon schlosseri. The sequence goes on from JACM01007511.1 coordinate 12,688, forward strand.
AAGTTGTATTTGGAGTGATTCATATTTGAGTAATCTTTAATCGCTTATTTTCAAGATGCTATTTTGTCAATCTACCCCCATTTTCACCTCCACCGGTACATGCCCACTGTGACATACACGTCCACTGTGATGTACGCACTTCCTTCTCCAGTTTTATTTTCTTAATCGGTGATACTCGTAGGATTCGGCAGCGTCCATCTATCCATTTTCTTCTTCCTCTTATCCGGGGCCGGGTCACGGGGGCAGCAGTCTAAGCAGGGACTCCCAGACTTCCCTCACCCCAGACGCTTCCTCCAGCTCCTCTGGTGGGACCCCAAGGTGTTCCCAGGCCAGCCGAGAGACATAGTCCCTCCAGCGTGTCCTGGGTCTTCCCTGGGGCCTCCTACCAGTGGTTTGACTATCAGTCAGATTCTCCTCTCCAGTCCCTGGAATAGACCTTACCGGGAAGGCTGAGGAGTGTGATTCCCCTGTAGTTGGAACACACCCTCCCGTCCCCCTTCTTAAACAGACCATTACCCCGGCCTACCAGTCCAGTGGTAAGGTCCACGACCGCCACGTGATGTTGCAGAGACATATCAGCCAAAACCCACAACATCCAGAGACTTAAGATACTCAACCACCCCTGGAGCCATCGAGGAGCTTTAACCACCTCAGTGACATCCAGGGTGATGGATGAGTCCACCTCCAAGTCCTCAGTCTCTGCTTCCTCCTCTGAAGATGTGATGGTGGGATTGAGGAGATCCTCAAGTATTCCTCCCACCGTCCGACAACATCCCCAGTCAAGGTCAGCAGCTCTCCGCCCGCACTGTAAACAGTATAGGAGAAGCACTGCTTCCCCCTCCTGAGGCGTTGGACAGTTTGCCAGAATCTCTTTGAGGCCTCCTCCTAGCCCCGAGTTTTTGCCTCTGCGACAGCACCAGCCATGGCACGCTTGGCCCATTGGTCCCACAAGCCAACAAGGCTTGATAGGACTCTTTCTTCAGCTGACCGCATCCCTTACTTCCGGTGTCTACCATCAGGTTTGGCGGTTGCCGACCACAGCTACGAGCAGCCACATTGACAATAGAGGCGGAGAACAGGGCTCATTCAGAAACCATGTCCCCAGCCTCCCCTGGGATCTGGGAGAAGCTCTCCTGGAGATGTGAGTTGAAAGCCCCCCCAGACAGAGGGCTCCACCAGAGGTTCCCAACAGACCCTCACTGTATGCTTGGGCCTGCCAGGTCTGTCCGGCTTCCTCCTCTGCCAGCGGATCCAACTCACCACCAGGTGGTGCTCTACAGCTCTGCTTCTCTCTTCACCCGAGTGTCCCGAGGTCAGATGACACGATGACAAAGTTGATCATTAACCTGTGACCTAGGGTGTCCTGGTGCCACGTGCACTGATGGACACCCTTGTGCTCAAACATGGTGTTTGTTATGGACAAGCTGTGACTAGCACAGGAGTCCAATAACAGAACACCGCTCGGGTTCAGATCAGGGAGGCCGTTCTTCCCGATCACCCTTCTCCAGGTGTCACTGGCGCTGAAGTCCCCCAGTAGAACAATGGAGGTGCACTGTCTCGTATCCCTCCCAGGGACTCCAAGAAGAATGGGTACTCTTGCTGTTTAGCCTGTAGGCCGACACAACCGTAAGAGACCTGTCCCCAACTTGAAGGACCAAGGACATGACCCTCTTGTTCACTGGGGTGAACTCCAACACGTGGAGCTGAGCTGCCTTTGACTGCCGCCCAGATGTCTCCAGCCCCTACAGATCATCCTGCAGGTGGTGGGTCCACAGGAGGATGGCCCCAGGTTGCTCCTTCAGGCTGTGTCCGGCTATCAGATGCCATGGCACTGACACTACCAGGGGCATGAAGTCAACATAGGTCCCAGGATCATGTAAGCGCTCAAACCCCTCCACCACGTTGATGTGGAGGGGTTTGAGGGATCGGCATGTGTATCAAAATGACTCAGCAGCATTGTGTAATCATTTTGGTACAAATGAAAAAAAAATGGGCTGCTCACCAGTGTGATGTGCAGCTATCCATAGGGGGCGCCAACAGCATGCAGCGCTTTGTTGTGACGACGTCAGCAACGCAGAAGTCAGCAGACTTCAGCAGTCGTTTTAGATGAATACTGTGATTTGAAGTGTGTAAATAATAACATAATGATCCACAGAGGTCAGAGGTGAGAAATATAGAGACACAAGCTCAATAGGGCTGATTTAAAGTGTTTTATTTTTTATTACACATGAGTATACAAATACAGGGAGAACATACAAATTCCAAAAAGGCCATATTTAATACATCAAACCCATCATCTTTTTACAAAACATTAGTGTCTTACAACACTAAAGGTTTTAAAAACTATTATAATGAAGAAACATAAATCTTGTCAGAGCAAAGATGTAAAAAAAATGTGTCTCAGCCCTCGACAAATATGTCCCTGAAACAGTATTAAGCCAAAGTTATGAACTCTACAAACCACAAACATAAAACCAGAGCAGAGCTGAGCCCTGTCCTCCATTTGAGAGTCTTGTTGATGTTATTTCCAAATGTCCTCCTCAGCCTGAGTCCTCCTCAGACTGTGTCCTCCTCAGACTGTGTCCTCTTCAGACTGAGTCCTCCTCAGACTGAGTCCTCCTCAGACTGTGTCCTCCTCAGATTGTGTCCTCAGACTGTGTCTTCCTCAGACTGAGTCCTCCTCAGACTTTCCTCCTCAGACTGTGTCCTCCTCAAACTGTGTCCTCCTCAGACTGTATCCTCCTCAAACTGTGTCCTCCTCAGACTGAGTCCTCCTCAGACTGTGTCCTCCTCAGACTGTGTCCTCCTCAAATTGTGGTGACAAACTCTACACAGCAAAAATAAATCATACTATGGTTGAAGACAGACGCCTGATCCGCTGGGACAGGCCTGAGGCTGCAGCCGTCATGGCCCCTCTCCCTCTCTCTGTGTTTCTCCCTTTGTCTCCCTCTGTTTCTTTCTGTCTGTCCCTCTGTTTCTCTCTCTTTCTTTCTCTCTGTTCATAATGGCCTCTCTCCCTCTCTCTTCTCTCTCCCTCTCCCCCCTCTCTCTCCCTCTCTGTCTCTCTTTTTCCCTCCCTCTCTGTCCCTTTCTCTGTTTCTCTCTGTTCTCCTGTTCACTTCACGTTTATTTTTTTACAGGTTTAAAGTTTAAAGTTGACTTCCAGACAGCAGTAGTTTAAAAATGTTCTTGTTCCGAGTCCATCTCCTCCTATAGATCTGTCTTTCAAAGTTAGTTCAATGTCAGAATGAGACTTGGATTTCTAAATCCTTCAGAGTAAAAGTACTGCTACTTCTAAATCCTTCAGAGCAAAAGTACAGCTACTTCTAAATCCTAAAGTGAAAGTACTTCTCCCACCACAAACAGTAAAAGTACAGTGAATACTACTAAACCAAAACATTCACAGTAGAGCTGTTCGTCTTGGCTCTGCAGACCTCGCTCATGATGTGGAGAAGTAGATCCTGAAGTGCTCTAAGCCCTAGAGGTATCAACAGATGGGTCCGATAAGGAAGCCATAATTATCCCTAATAAATAAACAATAATAAATAATGAACACATATTTTATTAAGAATTATTCAGGAAGTATTTCAGTAAAACCATAATTATCACATAAATGAGGTAATGAAGTCTTTATGCTTTATTAAGGCTTCTTAAAGTGTAGTAATTATAATGTTACTAAAATGAGTCATATTTTACAACACGAAGCCTGAGCGGTGGAGGAAATAATCAAATAAAAGTCAAACATAAATTACCATCAGAAATGTGTTTGTATTTATTTATGTAAAGTAAATCATTATAGTAAAACTGTGAGTTCAGCCTCTGTTCACTGTACAATACAAACCCAGATGTGTCGGTGACAAGAACATCCATCGCTCGGGGCCAAACTGCCTCCATTTTGTGTAAACGAGCACAAAGTCATAAGTGCTGTTTGGAGGTTTGAAAACACCAAGGAACAAGGTCACCACAGCTGTGTGATCTGGAGTCAAAGCAATAAAACGCTGGATTCCCCTAAACACAACAACCCCTGAAACACCACAACTCCCAAAACCCCCAAAACACCACGATCCCCAAAACACCACGACCCCCAAAACACGACAACCCCCAAAACACTGCTACCCCCCAAAACACCACGATCCCCAAAACACCACGACCCCCAAAACACGACAACCCCCAAAACACTGCTACCCCCCAAAACACCACGATCCCCAAAACACAGCAATTCCCAAAACACCACAAACCTCAAAACACAACGATTCCCAAAACCCCCAAAACACCACGATCCTCAAAACACCACAATCCCCAAAACCCCCAAAACACCACTAGCCCCAAAACACCACGAGCCCCAAAACCCCCAAAACACCACGATCCCCAAAATACCACGAGCCCCAAAACACCACAACCCCCAAAACACGATCCCCAAAACACCACGACCCCCTAAACCCCCAAAACACCACGATCCCCAAAACACCACGATCCCCAAAACACCATGACCTCCAAAACACCACGATCTCCAAAACACATCGACCCCAGGTCCTGCTCCGCTTACACTCAGGTTGTTATTCACACTGCCTCAGGTCGACATAAAGAACGTTCGCTCTGAGAGCGGTGCTTGGGCCAGTGTGAACACAACAGTCGTATTCTGGACCGCAGTAAACGGCCGGTCCGAGAACCAAACAGGAGGTTTCAAAGCAGCTCCACTCTCACTCTGGAGCGGAGTGAGTGCGATGTGAACGTAGCTGACCTCGAGCCGCCGTATGCAGTCCGCGGTCATAGTAAAAGTGCTTGAAATTGAACAAAAAGGGCTCATATCACGTATATTTGTATGAATGGGCGCTGCAGAGCTGCTGTTTGACGCGTTCATCTGACAAAGAAATTTGAATCAAGAACAGTCTTCTCCTGCCTCTGTCTGCGCAGGTGAGTCTGGGTCAGTCTGTGCAGGTATTTAGCCACAGGTGAAAGACCTCCGTGTACAGGTGAAGTGAGCGTGCGTGTGTGTTCATGGGGCTTTGATCAGCTGATGGACTCTCACGTGGCTCATGGTGTTTGGGGTGAACGATGCGAGGTGTGTGTGAACAAGACCGGCCCAAAAGTAAAGTAAACGGAAGTAAATCTAGAGCCACTGCGAGGCGCTCCACAGAGCCCCTAACATGTGTGAAAACCACTGAGGGGCGCTCCACAGAGCCACTAACATGTGTGAACACGACCTAAGACAAGGACAGCTGCAAACATCTGTCACCTGTAAATTATGATTACAACAAGTACTACAGAAATACTTTGTATTGTGGCTACTGCAAAAATATTATAGCAATATCACAAGTACTACTAATACAACCACTATGAAAGAACATAGAACAAACTGTAAATACTCCCGCTACTGCAAGTATTGCGATAACTACTACAGTAATATACATCACACCACCTCATGTTACTATAGTAATCACTCCCACAACTACTCCTCCCCCTCCTGGACTAGAAGCTCCTCGTGGCTCTAGTGTTATTGGTGCCACTTAACGAGCGAAAACAACTCAGTCTCATGTTGTGGTCTGAAAACATGATTTCTGCCTCTCGTCTGATCTGGAGTCAAAGCAATAAAACGGTGGATTTCCTAAAGCAGCAGCAGCCCTGGGTCCCCAGCCTGCTCCGAGTGTCCCAGACCGGCTCACTCTGCCTGGGCCGGAGCAGCTGCGTGCGCCTGTCTCTCTGGATCTCAGTGCTATCGGATATCCACTCCACCTCCTCTTCCTCCACCTCCTCCTCCTCCTCCTCCACACCATTACACAGGCCTCTTTATGCTGCGCTAAAACTGCTCATGTTCAAACCCTCCAGGGACCAGATCCTTAAAACACGGCGGCGGTGGAGAGGCGCTGTCTGCTGAAATATTAATAGGGTCTTAATTGGCTGTTAATGGACTGGTGCTCGGTGTAGAGTCGCTCTCCATTTGGATGAAGCCAAACAGTGAAACGGGCGTTCTGGGGTGTCCACTTACACCTTCACCGGCGTCTCATTGTTTGCTGGATATTGGAGCTGTGACCTTACTCACGTTTTATGAGCGGGGCTGGCACACTGCCGCTCTGTGGCCTCTGCTCGGGCGAGGTTTGCGTCGCGTTACATTAACGACTAATATGTTTTTAATTTGCTGTTATCAGCCTGAGGTGGAGGTTGGAGAAAGTTCAGTTGTTTTAGTTCATCAAAACAAAAGCAGTAAACGTGATGTAAACGTGATACTTCCTGCGGTGATGTGGGCTGCGGCGCTCACGGTTTCAAAAGGCTAAGGTCAGTATAGAGTGGCTTTATAGAGTGTGTGTGTAATGTGGGCTCACTGACCAACTATTTTTCATTTCTTTAAAAATGTATATAACAGAATGAAATAAAGAGTTCACCACCGGCTCCTCCCACCTGCTTCAAATAATGAGAATATTTTAATAATACTATTCTGTATGTTTGTTTAGGTTTATGTGAAGCACTTTGGTCAGTTTGGTCAGTTTGGTCAGTGTTTTAAATGAGCCACAGAAATAAACTTGAACTTGGATTTATAACTGTTTTGTCTTTTGTGGACGTTTAAAGCTGCACTATGGAACTTTTCTGGCTTTTCTTCATGTTGTTATTGCTCTGGCTGGAATGTCCCGCAGTGAAGCATATCCATGGAGACAAGGCAGGTTTATTTGTATAGCACAGTTGATACACAAAGTGCTTTACAGAATAAGAAAGACATTAAAATCACAATGGAACAAACCAAAACATAAATAATCACAAGTAATAACAAGCAAGCAAGTGATAACCAAGTTACAGTTCAGATCTGTGGAGAGGCGAACCCGCACGACGCCTGTTTTAACCTCCTGGGACCTGGCGTCCTCATATGTGGCAACACATTTTGGGCTGTCTGGGCCACAATGCAATTTTTTTCTCTTGGTCTAGGTGTCCACATATGAGGTCATTAAACTGCCACTTAAAGGTGACAGAAGAGTTTAACACATTATAGTTTAGATTCAAGGTGGACTTTGTTAAAGGCACATGTCTTTCTGCACCTGTTAGCAGCACAAGTGAGCCACATTGTTCCAAGAGGCACAATTATTGTTTCTCATTTTGTTTTGACACTCAGGAAAAATGTTGCTGTGTTCAGGCACTTAATAAATAGTTTTTGCAAATCATTATTCAAATGTGACTTTATTGTGTTCTATCAAAATGATTAAAAAGTTGAAAGAATATCCTCATATGTGGACATCATTTTTCTCATAATGTAAAAAGATAATTCTTTATTTTTTACGCTCATCAAGTCCCAATCAGCCCAAATAACAAAGAGAAATTGATAAAGCCGTGCAAGGGCTCAGGTCTCAGGAGGTTAAGGCATTTTTAAAGGCAAAAACACAGATCATTTTAACGCCATATTGAGTAACATCACATCACCATGGAGACGCGCAGATTTCAGTCCCAAAAGTGTAGCCACAGCTGCAGCTTATCGGCGCCAGCGGCCTCTGCGCCCACTGCCGGTCCCTTAGTTACACACCGCATTCTTACAAACCAAGGTGGGTGAAGTGTCTTGCCCGAGGACACAATGCCAGTGCGCTCTGGTCTGAGCTGTGATCAAAGACAAACTGAACCTTAGACTGCTACAAATCTGCTGTTTGTCTTTTTGCTCTGAACTTTTAAAACATTCTTTCCACACAAACAGAAATAGCTCTCTTGGAACGCTAAAATGTTTTATACTTGGAATCTCTTCAGAGTCCGACATCTACGGCTGCGGAGGAAACGGGATATTTTTCCGATTGCATGATGCTGTGTTTAATTTTTCATGGAAATCCTGGGCATTATCCCATTTAAACTTCAGATGTTTGTGGCCGTGGTGTTTTCGCTCTCTGCGGCTGCTATGGACGAGACAAGTCCTCTTCTTGTAAGAGCAGACATGCAATATTTAAACATGTGAGAGTTACAGATGAATCAAATGGAAAAACAGCTCCAGTTCAAATGTTCGCATCCACACATACATTTTTGATCGCGGCAAAACCTCCAAGACGCCATCCCCTTTAAGGCGAGTGGCGGGCGGATGTCAGGCGGGGCGTATATTTAGAAATAAGTGATATGTCAGCGTGTCTTTCAAGGCTCGTTCAGCTTCGATTCATTTATGAGAGGGACAAATAGTTGTTGAAAGACTTGCTTCAGGAAATGGGCCTGGGAGTAAAGCGGCAGGGGTCACGGAGACTGCGTTTTACAATTTGGGCTTTTAAAATGGCCAAAATGACGAGGACAACACCCCACTGCTAAAACGATCCCTGTGAGACTGATGTAAATGTGACTGAGTGAAGAGCGATGAGTCTAGAAGCGTAAATCATGAGCTATTATAATGGACTTTGTGCTATAGGCCGAGTTCACCCAGTCCACTCTGTATGACTCTATATGACTCTAAATGACTCTATATGACTCTGTATGAATCTATGTGACTCTATATGACTCTATGTGACTCTATACGACTCTATATGACTCTGTGTGACTCTATATTAATCTATATGACTCTATGTGACTCTATAAGACTATTTTACTCTGTATGACTCAATGTGACTCTGTGTGACTATGTGATTCTATATGACTCTCTATTAATCTATATGACTCTATGTCACTCTATATGACTCTATGTGACTCTATATGACTCTATATGACTCCATGTGACTCTATAAAACTCTATATGACTCTATAAGATGCTATATTACTCTATATGACTCTATGTGACTCTATAAGACGGCTATATTATCTATATGACTCTATGTGACTCTATAAGACTCTATATTACTCTATATGACTCCATATAACTCTGTATGACTCTATATGTTTCCGTGTGACTCTATCTGACACTATGTGACTGTCTGTGACTCTATATGACTCTATATGACTTTCTCCCATAAACTGTATAAAGATAGTGTGATGTCACCCAAAGCGTTTGGCTCCAGTCAAATGAAGCTCATCGAGGCTAGAGCAGTTTTAGGGGCCAATTTGGAGCCCAGTTCCATATTTGGAATTCCAACCACGAATATTATAGCAACCAAAGAGCCAATGAGAGCCCGATTTGTCTGTTATTAATGTTCATATCTTGAGTTACGGACACAATAGAAATAAAAACCCCAGGTTAATGTGAACATTTTAAGATGAATCTGACAGTAGCATTTACAGAGAGAGGGGCCACAGTTTTTACACAGAAAGTGAATTGGAGCCAGAATTGATAGACCTGGAAGCGGAAGCTTCTTATTTGGAACGCGGCGGCTAGCGGGTTAGCTATGTTCATTGCTAACGTGGCAAGCATTTTTCTTGTATGTTTTAATGTGCTGTTTCACACAAGTTACAGTTTTTGTCTAAGTTTAAATAATTAACTTTACAATTTAAAACATGTTACGATATTAAAATATTTTAAAATGGGACTTCACTGGAGCATTGGGCTGTTATCAAACTAATGAGTGTACTCACTCAGTGGTATTAAAGATGCACTGTGTAACTTTTCTGGTAAAGAGTCCGCCCTAGCCACGTCTCCAGGGAGGTGTTAATGTTTTGCCTGGAATGTTCCAGAGTATGGCATTACACTGAGTCAAGCAGCTGGCTCCACCAGGACACATCACAGGTGAATGCAATATAACACTGTGAATGTAGAATAGGTTTAATGCCATACTGTGGGAC